>JBAMJV010007235.1:0-208588 GCA_037951105.1 Echinarachnius parma
CATTGTCTTCATCAAAAAAGTGACAAATTACATTTCCAGTCATACATAGCCAGGGTCTAGGTGACAAACAAAAATGGTAGAAAAGGAGAAAATTCAATTTGACCTCAAAATTCTGTGCAGTGTTGTCTGAACACCTTAGACAAATGACATATTTGGATTCTTCGTAAACAGTATTGCAGACAAGTGAGACAACTCACAACACACTGTTCAAACAATAACATGATGTTGAATTTACGGGATTCATACATTACTGGGTATCTGCATGGTATCTACTGGGTATTTTGCTGGCACGTAAATCACAAAATAGATCTCCTTCCTGACAAGTATGCACATAAGTAATATAATAAGTTACATTAGTATTTTGTATTTAACACGTAAATGTAGTGCTGTAACTCGGCTCGCAACGAGCCCTTCAAACCGACAAACCCGCACAGTGTCAGAAGCAGTATATTGAAATCTCAAATAACAGTCATTATTTAGTCTATGAGATAAACGAAGTAGAAGTGCCTGAGGCTGTACCCCACATCGTATGCACACTCGCGCTGCTAATGTTTGGGAAATTAGAGGAGACGTACTGTAGATATACATTAGCACAGGTTAAGTGTGACGCATATCTTACCAACTTATAATGCCAGGGCTCACAACTACAAGACATACATTGTTTGAAAAGATTGGCATCTAAAAAAAAAATGAGAGGCAGAGGATTGGAGTAATTTATTTTTGGGGGTGGGGCCTGTGTGTGGGGTTGAGGTAGTTTGTTTTTTATTTGTTTTCAATACATGATACTGGGGAAAGCAAACATAATATTTTTGTGGGAGTCAGGTAAAAAGGCATTTTCAAGGAATTAATTTTCTCCACAAAATGGGGGGTGGATCGATACACTTTCTATCAGGTGAGGGCATTCCCTTAGACCCCCAACAACTACACAATTTCCTCAATGCTCAACCTCCTGTTTGCATAGTATGACCTCAGCTGTCATGTGACTGGGTCAATGGTCATACATTTTTCTTACCTAATACAGTTTTTTTTTTACTGCATTCTTAATGGGAGGGGCTCTTTACTCTTAGTCTTAGAGTTTTAATCCTGTAAGCAATAATGGTTCAAATTAAAACAACTATTTTTGTAGCATGAATGCTCATTTTGATCTGCACAGCATGTGCATCCCATTTCATTTTAACACTCCTCAATTTCAAATCAGTGTCATATGGGGCATTACGGGCAAACATCTTTTTAGAAAAGTTCTTTGGCTAAAAGTTAAATAATGTCTCAACTTTCATTTTCTTAAATTTTCTAGAATGCCGACAGTGAAAATAAAAATAATAATGTCAAAAAAGGCCATGAAAGCGATAGATTTGCCGACAGTGAAAATAACAATAATAATGTCAAAAAGGCCATGACAGCGATAGATTTGTGCGATCTATTCTAGGACTACCGTAAAAAATCATCAATTTGAGGTAAGTTATCTTCTTTTTTACCAAATTATATTACACGATCCGAATCTTAAGGCATTTAAGCAGGATTAAATCGATACAAAAAAAAGAAATGTTATATAATATATTTAAAGTCTATTTTTCACACCAGTCGCAAAATCACGGAAAGATTTCGAGCTACGTATCGTCACAGCGCCTAACTCTACAGAACGCTAGCGCTCCGCGCTAGCGTTCTGTAGAGTTAGGCGCTGCGACGATACGTAGCTTCTAGCGCTAGCGTTCTTCTACGACCAGCTCACACCGTACCGAACATTGCACATATTGTGTGCAGGCTAATTGACCTAAAAATATACATATATGATATGGTACTTACCCCCGAATTCTTATCCAATATTTGATCCAACTGTCGGTGCATTAAAATTATGATTTTTCCCTCCATTCCGTTAAAAATGAGTGATTTATCCGTCTACTCGACTTCTTTCTGTGTCGTATTGCGACTTCTGAAACGATCGATGATCGCAGCTTTGGTCTTCATTCAAGTCGCCCGCCGATTCCAAATAAACGGCAGATCTGACGCGCGCATTTAGTGGGTCTTACAGACTTACGCGTCAGATCGATTTGTCGTTTATTTTGAATCAGCTGGCGACTTGAATGGAGACCAAAGCGTGATCATCGATCGTTCAGAAGTCGCGGTACGACACGGAAAGAAGTCGAGTAGGCGGATAAATCACTGATTTTTAGCGGAATGGAGGGAAAAAATCATAATTTTAATGCACCGGACAGTAGGATCACATATTGGATAAGACTTCGGGGGTAAGTACCAGTATCATATGTATAATTTTAAGGTCAATTAGCCTGCACACAAAATGTGCAATTTCGGTACGGTGTGAGCTGGTCGTAGAAACGCTAGCGCTCCGTGCTAGCGTTCTGTAGAGTTCAGTTACACAGCGCTGTGCTTATGGCTGCACGGCGCTGATCACAGTTATCCGGTAATAGGACACAGTATTAAATCATATATTTCATCAAAATATCGTGCACACAAAAGTGCAAGTTTGGGGGGGCTTCAAAGCCTTCATTATGTCAGTAATAATGTCAAAGTCAAAGAGGCACATGAAAGAGCTAGATTTGTCGATCGAGCTTTACTGCAGCTGCCAACTTACATGAAAACATATGAGGTGGGACAATACAAATGTAACCATTCGGTTTAATAAAAAATAAGCTGTCAAGTCATACTCTAAAAACATATTTAGTGTATACGAGCAATTCAAAATAGTAATCTGAATAACGTAAAATATTATATTTAAATAAAATAATTTAATTGAAATGACTTACCAGGATTTTATTTCAGTTTCACATTCAATTCAACGCATCAAATTAAACACGGAAGTGTCAGTCATATCATGCACAGAAGTTGCACAGTACAGATCAGAGCGCAGAGCTAGCTAGCCAGCAATCTGTCATGTCTACGTCTGCGCGCGAGGCGCGCGCGGCGAGCGAACGTGCTAGATCTAGAAAGGTGCTAGTGGATAATATTTTATAAAAGTAAAATTTTTAGTAGCCCATTCGATCAAAAACTGAGACAAAATACATTTCCAGAAATAATGTATTTATAATTGAAAAAACATCACTATGACGTTCATGCCTTGGTCTGCATACGAAGATCACCCCCCCCCCCTTTTTGGTTTCCAAAAATAAGAGAACATTACAATGAAGGGATAATATGCTCTGTCATTCATTATGTGAATTAGTCTTCTTTAAACCACATCTTGAGAGTCACAGTTAAGGGCCATCTACAAAGTACGCGTAGCCTACCGGCAGTTTTTTTTCTCGAAATTGCCCCCCCCCCCACGCACTTTTTTTGTATGTGGTTGATTACAGCGTACTCATCAGCGTGAACCCCTCTTGTGCGTATGTAATTTGTAGATGGCTCCTTATATAACTTGCCCAAATCCAAAATATTCTGAGGGCTTTGCCCCCTGGACCCCCAGTATAGGGGCACCTTTGACCTGGTCCAGTGTCATTCACAACTCTTGGATTATGCCCCAAGCTAAAATTGAGCTGTAAAGGCCTACTATTATAAAACTAAATGTTGACTTCTGAATATAACACATATACTAAAGCCTCCATCCATTGAGGATTCCCACTGTGGGTATCCCGCGACTGATCCCGTTCAGGTTTCCATGAAGGCACTTAATTTGCACTAGAAAAGACAAAGAAAATATTCTTTTTACTGAAGGACTGCACATAGCCCTATGTGTCAATTGGTTAAAAATATTGTTTTATTCTTCATGATTAGCCTGAATATGAGGATTATCATACCTTTGCCTCAACAATGATGCATATATTATAGTTGATAAAATAGTGATAATTCAGTATATTTGGGAACTTTACCATTTATGACTTGTAGTTTACCCCAGTTGTGCATGTGGTAATTATTAAAAACGAAAAGAGAATACTAGGAAATAATTACCCATACATGCATACATTTAAAAAAAATTTAAATGCACAATTATCACACACTGTACACAACATACACATACACACACACACACACACATTGACCGACATACAGCAGTGAATCAAACGTTTTGGGGGATTAATATTGTGATATGTCATCTTTGCACAAAGCATTGATTTATTTGTCATAAGTTGGTTCAATTTATATTATATATAATTCCTCTTCCTAATTACATGTACATAATAATTGTAACACTGCTAAGACTGCACTCGTATTATCCGTTTTGGCTCAAATTATATACATTTATATCATTTAAAACTTTGTGTGGTGGTTGTTTTATAACTATTTCACAAATAAAGGTCATTGATAAAGATCATAAACAAATCAATGCAAGCATAATTTTCCAAACTGTATGGCTATCTAAACATAAAACTAGAAAACGTAATTTAAACTTTAGGGTACCACCACCCAAAAATAATATTCTTATAAATGAAAGTTAACATCTTTAGTAGCCCATTCCATCAACAAGTTAAACAAATATGTTTCCAGAAAAAAATGTACCAATTACAAGTTCAGAAAAAAATATGTAATTGGAAAACGCATCACCACGCATGTGTTCATGGTTCTGCATGTACGAAGACTACCTTTGTCCAGAGCGAACGAATCGTTCAGGATTCTATCGTCTCTAAACGTACGCGTGAATAGAATTGGCGCACTCGCAAATGTTTGGCGCGTACGGAACCATGCAATAATAATGGTTCTGTAAGTGGTGGTGGTGATTAATTGCATTGTTTATGAAAAATGTTGGGTATCTATTGAGTGCACAGATAAAGGTCATTGATAAAGATTACAAACAAATCAATGCAAGCATAATTTTCCAATGGCTAAATATAAAACTAGGAAACGTTAAATAAAAATTAAAAATTTGAAGGAAAATTACAGCGTAAAAATAACCAACAGAAAGGATAGAAGAGAGCTTAAAGGGGACCACCAGGCAAAGATAACACATATTTTTATGATTTGGTACCCAGAGCAATTAATTACCACCACTTACGGAACCACTATTATTTCCTGGTAGAATCCGGACGATTCGTTCGCTCTGGACAAATAGTCTTCGTAATTCAGACCCATGAACGCATGCTCTAGAATGGTGATGTGTTTCAATTATATATTTTTTTTCTGGAAACATATTTTTGTGAACTTGTTGATGGAATGGACTACTAAAGGTGTTACCTTTCATTTATAAGAATATAAGAATATTATTTTGGGGTGATGAGCACGATGTGAAAGGTAATCAAACAAAAATGGTAAAGCTCTGATGTCATTATGATGATCTGTTGTCATGTAAAGAAAAACATTTTGTATACCATACAACAGGTAAAAAACAGTTATAAAAAAAGTTTGACCCAAACCAATATTGCAGTAAAAAAAAACATATATGTCAAAAATATATCAAATGTAACAAAACAGAAGAAGTGTGGTAATTAAAGAGCGAAAACAGTGATGCGCAAGTGAAAAGGAACACAAAAACATATTGCATTACATTCTCCATCAATATAACAAGTTTTCCCTACCAATTTTGTTGGAGGTTTTACTCGCCAGAAAGTATTTACATCGTACATAATTAACAAAGTGACAAGTAGGAAAAATAGAAAGATAGATCTATATGTCATGAAAAAGCAAATAAACATAACAAATTAACATTTACCGGTAACTGTTCATAAAACAAGGATTATGCTCCGTTCAAGTACCGTACTATTCTAGGCCAAAAATGTTGTCTCTATTCAAAGATCGTCCTGAATAGGGGGTGAATAGGATGGTAGTACGAAGTTATATATTTCTGACGTGTACTATAATGGGAACACTATTCATTAAAAAAATGTACAAAGGAGCATGCCTTTACATAACATACATGACCATGAAGTAATTAAAACCATGATAAGAATATTTAATGCAAATATCCTACATTTAGTGTGTCAAAATCCAGTCACGCAGTAATATACATAGTACATATATTATGTTGATGTATCAAATATATAAACGATATTCACATACAATTACGCATAGAATGCACATAGCAAGATCATCAAGCAACGATGGTTGCATGTACTTACACAAATTATGTGTAACAGTACTTTTTATCAATTTTTTCTTATTTCTTATCAAGCTAATCGTTAATTAAAATTGCAACTAAGAATAACAAAGCTCATGAATAATATCAGCTCTAGAACCATTTTAAAAACTTAACAACGTTGTTCTAACATATTCAACATACATGCAGCCGGAAATAGTTGCCCACCAGGTGAACAAAAAATATTACACTGAACTACTAACAAGAAAGTCAAACTGGTCAAAACAACAACAATATCCTTAAAGGAAAATATATCATGGCAAGACAAATGGTTCCCTGCATACTAGTTCTAAACAGAGTGAACAGCAGTTAAAATTGGACAGATCTTTAAAACAATGAGATGTGCAAACAATTGACATGAAGTAAAAACTGCGCGGTGATGTCAATTTCTTCACGGTCAAACAACTAAATTATATTTGGGTTGCAAATAAATTTGATTTCCAAAAAGTTTCACTTGTTCAGAATATTGGCCCATTTGGAGACTATTTGTACAAGAAATATTCAGGGAAAAGCACAAACGATATTATACTTAATTTGAGGCAATTCTAAGGTGATCTTCTTACTTACAATGATCTATGAATGATCTACAACTACCTTTGATTTCAAGCTGAACTAAGACTGAAATCCCTCATTCTATATTTTGCACATGTATGTTAACTTGCAAGAAGACTCCAAAGAGAACATGCATAACAATGTAGTTTAAGGGACAATGATACCACATCTATAAGAAATGTTGATGATTCCAATGATGTAAACATGTAGTTAATACAACCAAGTTTTCAAGAGTCTGAATTACAGTGTATACATGTCAATAACTGAAGAGCATCCACTAAAGCTGCACAGTCTGAATTCTCTGTAATTTTGGTCTGGATGAGACTGGATTGTTCGTTTGAGGATGAATATGACCATGGACATCAACAAATACACTTCCCTCTATAAAATAGAGTAAATGGTACATTATATAGAAATCTTGACTTACATCTTTGCGCTCAAATGCAGAGACATAATTGCACTACAATTTAATGTGATAAAGCAGCAAACTTATTGTTCAGTTTCCATTCCGCGGTCAGAGTCAGAATCTGGGGTAGAGTGTGTGTGTGTAATCACTAGCTGATGTGCATCGCCTGCTGGTGCGATGTCTCCTTTGTTGTCGACCTCTCTCTGATCTTGGTTTGGTCGATGTCTGACGGCAAGGGATGCTCGCCGCAGAACTTGATGGTTTGTTTTGTCAGTATGTTCACTTGTGCTTCCCGACTGGTGTGAGCTAGGATGAATTCATGCATGGAGAGAAACAACTCGAGTGCCTTTGGAGCTGAACTGTACAACCTGCTTCCAATCCACTCTGAGATTCTCCCTACTCGGTATGTCCTGAGTGTAGCGTACAGGCTATGCATGACAAGTCCATTGTACAGAACGGAGATGTCTGGGCTTGGAGGCACGCGGGGCACTGAAGAATCTCATTTAGGTGGATGACATACACCATGCACTGCTGCCACTGGGCAAAGCCATGAGAGACAACTGCATCAGGTTTCCTCTTCCTCAGTCTTCCCTGGTGATGACTCAGATTTGTCTCCAAGTCTCTGGATTCAAGCACCATTTGCCCCCCACTGTCACTTGTCCGAGCTGGTGATTTCACCCTTCTCTTTTGTTGCCTCTGAGAGTACAGGTAGACACAACCAACGAGCAAAGATGCAATGTGAAACTTAGTCATTTTTGTGTCAGTGGTATTCAGACAATACACAGTGCCAAGAAGAGCTAGCAGAAAGTCGACAGGGAAGTGTGACAGTTCAGCAGTTGAAGAAAGACTTGGGGCAAGAACTGCAAGGAACAATCTCTGTTTGTCAGTTTCTGGAAGTGAAGGGATGTTCTGGAGTGAAGGAAGCCTTCCAAAGCCAGGGACACTAGATGAGGCAGGCACCTTCAACTTCTGGTATCCCATCCCATTACGGATATAGACAGTACAGTTCTCTTTCTTATTTTTCTTGTCTGCTAGAATGATGCCACTGAGAACAGCAAACAAGAATTTGGAAGGCATCCATGCACTTTGATCTTTGGGATTTTCTACCTGGACAGCAGAAAAGCAGTATCCTTTACTCAAAATGTTGATGCACAAGCTCGCAAGATCACCAGATTGTTGCGCTTCAGCGACCCAACACGGTGCACCTACTACTGTACATAGCTCATTGTTGGACGTAACGTCTGACTGAGAGCTACGTTCTTCAAATAAGGACTTTAAACTGACAGAATCACCGTCAGTTCTGTACATGCTTACAGAAGATAAGAGCAATTCCTCTGTCTTGCTGTCTCGGAGATGCCTAAGCACTTCTTCAAGAGCCTCTTCAAAAGTTCTCTGTTCACTGAGCCACATGAGGAGATGTTCCAGTTGGGACTGTCTTTTGGTCTTTTTCCTACATTCATCATGGCTGTATACATGACTCGACAGGAAGGCATTCACTGAAGATGACTCAATGTAATCATTGCCTGCCAATGAGGCAAACAGTGGGAGGAGCTCTTTCTTCACATTGTAGAACCTACAAAATGACTCTACATGGTAAACCTGTCCTGCTATGTAATACTTCCCATCATCTGACTTCTGGACACCTTTCCATCTGAGAAGTGTCAGGGGGATGTATCCTCCAATGATGTCCATCACATAGAAGTCGCTGTCTTTACCAATGACTGGACAATGCCATTGGTTAGCAAGGACTGCAATCTCCCTGTCGGCTTCAAACTGGCTAAAGGCATACTTCACACCTATCTCTGTCATGACTTGCTTCATGAGGCACACAGCCAAGGGTGGCATCATCATTCCATCACCACCTTGCAGTACATCCCTCGCATCCACTATCCTGGACTTGAACCTCTCCAGAAGTGTGTTGTGTTTCTTGTCATCCAAATCAAAGCTGCCATCGAAGATCACAAATGGAGAACAGTTGCATTTGATCATGTTCTGGAAGAAGTGCAGGATCTTTGATCTGAACAATTCATATTCTCCGCCATGTGTCATACGGTCTGCTCCGTGAATTTCAGCACGAAGGTACCAAAGTAAGCCATAACCATCAATGATAACCTTAGTGCTATGCAAAGAAATATTCTCCAAGATCTTCCTTGAGTGGTTTTCAACCAAAGTTGTTAGGCCACGTACACCCATAACTTGTTTGTTGCTACCAGCCAATCATGGTTCCTGTAAAATAAAAAAAGAGAAAAAGAAAGAGAAGTATAAATATGATAACTGGACTACTCAAGTACCTGAGACAAATTACAATAATGTTGAACCATTAAAATTACCTTGTTATATCAGGGGAAAATAATAATAATAAAGTATGAAGCACTCATACAAGTCAAATTACCAAGTTATAAATATATTTGAGAAAAGGTTCTGTTATACCAGAGCTCTTTATAACCTGTAGGGTTACACTTATATGAGTCATTCTTCGATAAGTGTATAGTTTTGCGTCCCGCTACTTTGGTGTCGCATAGAAAAAAAATTAAAGCTTTTTTGTTGTTATCTCTTTGTGTTGACTTACAATTAAGTAAAAAATCAACTAATACAAAAAAAAGTAAAGTGATAACAAATACTTTTTTTATATTATTTTTTTAATGTTCCACCCCCCTCAAACTCGCATGTCACGATGGCATCATGTAAAAATATCATAATATAGTATTTCAAAAAAGATGCATATTTTTTGTCCTAATATACCTTAATAAATTCAATTTTATGAGTTGACTACGAATACCAAGATTAAATACGCACACATGCAACGATAAAAAATAAAAAATAAAAAAAGGAATCTGTTTTGTGTGTCCTGATATTTTGCGTCATCTCCGTCACGCATTTTGAGTCCGTCATCTACGGTACAAAAATATGCTAAATTTGAGTGATCGTGGTGGCAACATGTCGGGTGACTAGGTAGTAGAAAGAAGAGACACGTTTTTTCCCCGGTCTATAGGTAAGTAACATTGTTTTTTTGAGATCTTTGTCAAAAACCAGGTCCGTACCTTTATTAAGCCTCATCTCCGAACGCTTGATATTAGCTAGATAAAGATATTAGATTGAATTTCTAATCATTTGTATGAATGTGCCCGCGGAACAACTATACAACACTATCGCTTATTTGTATTGCATACATTGCTATAAGCTATCAGCGATTTAAATGTGTCTGAATGTCATCTCCGTCACGCATCATCTCCGTCACGGTTTTTTTTCGTGACGGAGATGATGATTATCATCTCCGAACGATTGATATTAGCTAGATAAAGATGTTTAGATTGAATTTCTAATCATTTGTATGAATGTGCCCACGGAACAACCATACATCACTATCGCTCATTTGTATTAAATACATTGCCATTAGCTATCGGCGCTTTAAATGTGTCTGATATCATCTCGTCACGCGTCATCTCGTCACGGCTCTTTTGTGACTGAGATGATGAGTTTTAGTTGGATTGTCAACTCAGTTAATTGACACACAATGTTGTTCAAAATTGACAAATATTCTATTACAAAGCTTAGTTTGCATGAATTTTAGATTATTATACAACATGTGATTATAATGTACTTCTTAAACATGTTAAATACACGCTTCAGTCATTTCCAGTCAAGGCTTCAGTCATCTCCGTCACGCTGAGTTCAAATGCATAAATTTCAACAAAGATTAAACTCTGGTAAAAAATATTTTGTATTGGTATTTTTAGCGATCTATTTACTCATAATCATGTACCTCTCTTCATCCTAATTTCCTGAGAAAATTTCATCACACTGATTGAAAGCAAAACTATTGGCAAAATTCACTATTTATTCAGCAAGGCAAGTATAAATGGTGGCTCTAGAGAAACAAAATGTCATTATGGTTGACCAATGTTTTTTTTTTCTTTCACAGTCACCCTTTCTTCCAAACAAAGATTGAATAAGAGTGAATTATGTTCTTCAGTTAAAATGCGACGATCTAGTTGTGCAAAAATGTTGTGACGGAGATGACGCATTAACAGTGTACATGTTAATAAAACCCCCAAAATATTACTATCCCCATTAAAGATCGCGCCAAACAATATTTCCCTAATCTACAGATGTTAACATATATTAACACAACAGAAAGAAAGTGGAGAAACAGTTTTGATTTTCATGACCTCACGATGGTCGAAAATATACACTTATCGAAGAATGACCCATATATCAACAAATCTATATTTTCCATGGCCTGTTTACATTTAATGCATTGTCTTATACTGTCATTTCTAACTAGAAACTAACTTTCAAACTTAATACATGACAGTGAAGTAAAAATGGAATGGATGCAATTCAGTAGCGATTGGTTGTATACACGTTTCATGGGTAGTACAGAAGAAAGCACCCGAAGCCTGGTTAGGATATATCCAGGATGAACTGCAGCCATCACAGGGTAAGAATTTTCTTGCCAATCCAACAGTCAAGAAATCAGCAGTTCTTTTCTAAATGGTTGACAGTAAACTTCCATGACAGAACAGTGTGTGAAAGCTATGCACACGAGAAATTTGTTATTTGCATGAGGACAGGCATGTTTCTGTTAGACATAATATATAGTAAAGCCAAATGACAGTAATGGGGGAAACGCCCCTAACACAAAACAAAATGAAATGTATGCTCTTCATGTGGGATTATTTTATTATGCCACAAAACTGCCTATTTGCAAAACTTGTTGAGAGTCGTGCAAGGGGTAGGGGGAGGGGGGGGGCGGCGGGGGTTCCGTCTGAAATTGTTTTTGTTAGGTCGAGGACCACTGATATGATGGTGGAGACCCCCTTGATGAAAAATGCGTACGCCTATGAAATATGAAAACTGATTTTGCGGTCTAAATCTGAAATTGCCTGTGTATGCATGTGAGCAATAGTTTGTAATTAACTCATCATACACTTGAAAACACATACAGTAGGTCTATGCATGCTGGGAATGCAGTGGGGTCCCTGTTCGTGACAAAATTTGAACGTAGTCATAAGTGGCGGCACTGCCAAATTATTTTTTGACGGGGTGTGGTGCGTCTCACGGAACACTGAAATGGGGGGTCTAAAGAGCTGACTACGAGCACAAAATAGGATCTTTGGTGTAAGGCTGAGTAATGTCGGATATTTTACAAACCGGGTTCCCGATCGTTTCAAATTCTGATCGTTTCAAATTCTGATCGTTTCAAATTCCGATTATTTATTTTTTCCGGAACCAGTTTCCGAAAAAAACGAAACCGGGACCCGATTGGTGACGGTCGGAACCCGACTTAGATCGATCGAACCGACTCAGCCCTTACTTTGGAGCTACAAAACCCTGAAACGGGAGTTAAGGGGTCTAAGGAACAGACTAAAGAGGTCTAAAGAGCTAACTTCAAGACAAAATACGGAAATCCTCAAATGGTGGTCAGAAGAAGAATAATTGACTTTGAAAATCGGGTATCTTGAGAGCGGCAATCGGGTGTAAGCGGCACATACCCGTCCTTACATGAGTGACCACCCCCCCTCCCCCCCGGGGGTGGACTAAAGCAAGGCCCAACACTCGCACTGTCCCGGGGCCAGTGAAATTGCACTTCGGGGCCAGCAAAAATGTATACAAGTCATATTTGGTTGCCCGATCGGTCAAGCAGATTTTTTAACCCAAGTCATGCTTATTCTATTATCACATGTTTTGATCAGGAAAGAGTGATATTTTGAAAAGTAAAAAGTTTACTCATGAAATATTAATCTATGCAATCGGGTGTAAGCGGCACATACCCGTCTTACATGAGTGACCACCCCCCCCTCCCCCCGGGGTGGACTAAAGAAAGGCCCCAACACTCGCACTGTCCCGGGGCCAGTGAAATTGCACTTCGGGCCAGCAAAAATGTATACAAGTCATATTTGGTTGCCCGATCGGTCAAGCAGATTTTTTAACCCAGTCATGCTTTTTCTATTATCACATGTTTGATCAGGAAAGAGTGATATTTTGAAAAGTAAAAAGTTTACTCATAAAATATAATCTATGCATTTAATATACTCTATACATCATAGTTTGTTCTAAATTCAGAAAAAACTACTCAATAAGCCAGTTCGTAGTTACAAACTGCGCATGAGCAATTACAAAGGTCAATCGTGCCAATGCGGCATTCATCGAATTGAAAGGACTGGATAAGGTTCTTTACTTGTTATCCTTGAGTACATCGATTGGAAATTCCTTGTTGCGAAGGGTTGATCAATTGTTCCCATGAAAGTAACAAAGATATCCCATGACAACCATATCTGCCACTCTGAACATGACTGCACAGAGTAAAAGCTTTATATCCTACCCATGATTGTAGAATTCAATGTCAAGGGGTCAAATGCCCTATATGCTATCTACGAACTGGTCTATCAGCACAACACTAGAAACAGTCTACATTTGCAATCATCAAGAGCAGAGAGCAAGGTAACTCTAGTCTAGACCCACCTAATACTGCCCCCCAAGTTATAAATTTTGTGTGCATCGATAATTGTGCTTAAAATGATACATATGTGACCTTACACCACAAAACGGACGTTATGTCGTGCAGGGTCGTGGATATAGTTTCTCTGTTATTAGCTGAAATAGTCACATTTGGATTAAAGTATCGAGATTCAGGGTTTTTGTATTTTCTGAATGAAGGTATCTTTATAATAATAATAAACAATTCTTAGAACGCATAACACAACTGTCTCTATGCGTGTAAAAACTAAAAAGACAAACAATTATACATATAACTAACTAAAATGTTGCAAGAATAAGTGAGTTTTTAACTGAGTTTTAAATGAATCTAGATATTAATTTCTCGCAAATATTGTGGGAGTAAGTTCCATAAATCTGGTGCTGTTTTCTGAAAAAGCCCTGTCTCCAAACATTTTTGTGTTCACCCGAGATTGTACAGTAAGTTTTTAGACTGAGATCGAAGATTCCTTTGAGGTTCATATAACTGAATAAGATCTTGTAAGTATCCTGGTGCAGAATCATGCATATATCGGATATATGTTCAAATTTTCCCTTCCTAGCAACAAGTCGTGCAGCAGCATTCTGTACACGTTTGCAATTTATTCTGGAGTAAACTCTGAATCCCATACAAGAGTGCATTATTATTATCCAAATAAACTAGTAACCTTCTGTGAAATTTTGATCGTCCTAAATCAAGTTGAAATGTGTTTTTTTAATAAAATAAAAATTATCAGATTACAGCACTTCAATGGACGTCAATCTTTAAAGTGGCCCGTTTCTCCCTTGTTTTAAAACTGCTTCAGGCCCATTTTCCAAATCTTTGGCGCTCTTTTTCAGATGCTTTGCCTTGTCTGCATATGACAAATTATATACCATTTTAAAGTTAATTAATTTTACTGTAATGTCATGTGAAAATCAGCATAATCATTTTCCCCGACTTATTGGTCGTTTTGTGGTGTAAGGTCCACATATGATACGGTACTTACCACCGATGATAGCACAAATATGTGACACAACTTTGCGGTGGATACAAATTATGATTTTTCATTCCATTCTGCATCAAAATGAGTGATTTATATGCACCTCCTCGACTTCTCTTCGTGTATTAGCGCGACTCCAATACATACACATGAACATAGGCATACCCAGGGGGGGGGGGGTACCCAGGGGGGGGGGGGGGGGGAGTTTGGGGGGTAAACCCCCCCCCCCCCCCTTGACCAAAAAATGACTGTTTTGGGGGGTTTGAACCCCCTCCCCTTTTCAAATTTTAACTGGTCTCGGCCTCAAAAAGTACGAAAAACCGTGGTTATGGCCTTGAAAAGTGAGAAAAACCGTGGTCTCGGCCTCAAATATGTTTCGGTTTCAGCTTTGAAAATTTTCTACGACTACCCCCCCCCCCCCCCCCCCCTGCTTACAGGATTCTCAACAACTAGGTCTTGGTCTCGAAAATTTTGAAAATTCACGGTCTCGGCTGCGAAAATCTGACGAAAAATTGAAATAAACCCAGGCCCCTTAAAAAAATCCTGTGAACGCCACTGCACATGAATATTAGTTACCACGCATGCACATCGCGATCATCTTTCTGTTCGGAGTCGCGCTACGACACAGAGAGAAGTCGAGGAGGTGCATAAATCACTCATTTTGATACGGAATGGAGCGAAAAATCATCAAGTTGTATCACATATTTGTGCTCTCATCGGTGGTAAGTACCGTATCATATGTATCATTTTATAAGTTTTTCTTCAAAGAAAAAACAATATTAGCCAAATTATATCTTTACAGAAAGTTGAAATCATACAGAATATGAAAATATTACTTTCCAAGTACTCGCACATCCAAAAAAAAAAAAAATGAAAATAGTAAACACTGCGTCAAAACCCCCAATCCAGCGACGAGCGGAGTCAGTAGCTGTGTGTGTTGTACTGACGTAATGAAAGGGGTTATCCAATAGGAAGCTTCGGTATCTACCACATAATATACCGGAATTATACCCCTTTATACCGATGATTCCGTGGTTGTTTTAACTATTTTCTGTACAATTATGGTGGTTTAAAATTTGTGAACTAATGAAACAACAACTTATATTCGTTGTAAAGTTATTCTTTTATTCATTAATGTGTCTGATAAAGTAAAAATAGGTAAATGAATCACCTAGTCTGCGAGTGGAATCATACTCTGTGCAGTGCGACGTGCAACGCTGGCGGCATGCATGATACGTGCAGAGCCTCGACCGTGCGCGTACGGTGGACAATGCATGCAACAGCGGTTAGTGTATGTAGCTCGCTTCAATTCAGCTCGCGCTAGCGAGTTAGGAAATTACCAAGATTATCAGCGCATTTTTTTGCTGTTTTTGCAGGAAATTGTTCTCGTATTTGTTTCAAAAGCCTTACAAACATGTAATTAAAAAAAGAGATAGTCTAGAATAGGTGTGATCGTAATAATCTTGCATTTTCGTTCCTGTTCGGAACTTTTTAAAAGTGCAATTACAAGGCAGTCATGGCAGTTGGCGCGGCAGCTAGCTAGGTAGCTAGAGCACAACCTGTCTCGCGGGGCGGGGCGGCTGAAACTCTAGTGCGTGTTCCGTATCATTCAACTGACAGGCTTTTTTTTTTTCGAGGCACGTTCAATTTGCGTCTCTCAATTAGTCAAACAAATCTATAATTTTGCAAAAATAACCACTCTTACTTTGGTTTACTTTGGTAAACCAAAGTAAGAGTGGTTATAACCACTCATACGGTAAAAAATGTACTTTTACACTAACATTGGGCAATTTTCTAGATTGTTTTTTTCATTTCCGATGTTGCAAAACGAGCGAGCGATGGTTGTTGTAAACAAAATACTGCACGCAAAACTGATGTATACCCATAGAAGTACTCCAACACTGCCATTGCAGACCGCGGCGATCGCGCATGCGCAATCGTAAAGCAGAGAATTCGTCCCCTTGTCATACGTCATCGACCTAAGCGGCGAGATCGGGGTGAATTTGGGCCTGGTTTGGAGGGTGAATTTTTCTCATTTTCAATTTCGATTAAAAAATATTTTTGAAAATTCAAAAAATCTGAATTTCTCGAGGCTTGTAAAGTACAAGATAACCTTCACAATCATACAAAATTCGACTCAATTTATAATCAATCAAGAAAATCTTTAAGCACAATTATCGTGCACACAAAATTTATCATTTTGGGGCAGTATAAGGTGGGTCTAGAATGCCAGCGCTTTGCTCTGGCGTTCTCTAGAGTTAAGAGCAAGGCAAATTATGCATGTCAGCTGTGAACTCAGTAGTAAATCAAATATATTTATACTGGCCATCTCAATTTGTTGGTTATTACGCTGGCCACCAGAATCTAAATTTAAAGAATCGTCCAACTCCAAGAATTATTAGAATGTGGGGTTCGATATCTGCATAGTGGGCTGTAATTTAGTAAATGGTGTAGAAGAAAAAGAGAATTTCATACAAAAATACAATTCACCCCTGCAAGTGACCAAGGCCAAGGGAGTGATGATCGAACCGGTCACCGAACCACCAAGATGCCAAGGGCCTACACCTGCGGCCATGCGGCCGGCGGGCGGGTACGGCGGTGCATTGCGTCGCGCGATGCGAGGCCGCGCGCCCTGAGCCACTCGCGATTATTATCTTACTCTTCTTACTTACAGTTGTGTGCTTGAAAATTTACCTATCAGTATCAACCAGATTTACGTACAGCGAAAATTCTCCTGATTATAAAGCGAACAGTTATGAAATATTTATGTTCAAGGCGAATTGATTGAAAACAAGACAAGACTTACCAAAGCTAAGTACCAAACAATGTACTACCGAACAATGGGCGTGTGGCATGGCGTGAGGGTCTAGTACAGAGAAAGTCACGTGACAGAATGTTCGCGACATCACAGATCTATTTTAAAAATCAATATCTCCGGCACAAATATTATTATTATTATTATTTATTTCCAGTATAACAATGTTTTGGCCATATAATGCTAATGAAGACCATTTCTTCCCACTTTATATTACTTTTAATTGAGAACAAAATATTTGAAATGCCTAAAATTCAACAAAATTAAAGGGGTCGAGTTGTCCGTCCGGGATCGGACCCGACCCTGGACGAGTTTTTATGGGTCGTTGGCCGAGTTGCTTTTTTTTTTTTGGTAAGGGGTTGGTCGAGTTGTCCTACGTACATCACGGGTTAAAAATGTAAACATAATTAATTGGTAGTGCATGTACTGGACTGAGGCTGATAACAACAACAGGAGTACAGTTGCTTGTCGGATTAGAGGTAAATTCAAACCACTTACTTAGCTGCTTATCCGAAACTCTATTATTTATAAATGTATTTGAAATAAAAGGAACAACTGCAGAATACCCCACCATTTGAAAGGCCGTTATTTTTTGGCTACGGCCAACGCCAACGCGCTTTTAGCTGTCTATGTTATGTAGTCCGCTTATCACGAATTGTTCTGATATTCTGCAATTAAGTTCAATTGGCTTCGCAACTCGGCCAACAACAATAGCCCCACACACTTCGCTTGAATGTGTTGTTAGCTCTGGCATGTCTATCTAGCTTCTGAGAAATCGATCGCGACTTCTATCTTCGGCGTACGTGCCGCGCCTAGACGCGCTTTTATATTTCTCGAGAGTCGATGTCTCTTCTATAACGGCCTTCGTGTCACGTGCCTTCCTGCTTTTGTTTCGATGTCTGTTCTACCATCGGCGCGGCCCTCATGTCTTCGTGCTTTTATATTGGGGCTTATATACCTTCGGCCTTCGTGCCCACGCGCGCTTTTGTTTCTTCTACCTTCGGCCTTCGTGCCTACGTGCATAGCATACGTGCCTACGCGCTTTTATATTTCTCTTTGCTCTTGTACCTTCGACCTACGTGCCTGCGTGCTGTTATATTTTCGATGTTTCTTCTACCTTCGGCCTTCGTGCCTACGTGCCTACGTGCCTACTCGCTTTTATATTTCTCGATGTCTCTTCTATACCTTCGGCCTTCGGCCTACGTGCCTCCGCGCTTTTATATTTCTCTTTGCTCTTGTTTCTTCGGCCTTCGGCCTACGTGCCTGCGTGCTTTTATATTTCTCAATGTTTCTTCTACCTTCAGCCTTCGTGCCTTCGTGCCTACGCGCTTTTATATTTCTCGATGTCTCTTCTACCTTCGGCCTTCGGCCTACGTGCCTACGCGCTTTTATATTTCTCTTTGCTCTTGTACCTTCGGCCTTCGGCCTACGTGCCTGCATGCTTTTATATTTTTGATGTTTCTTCTACCTTCGGCCTTCGTTCCTACGTGCCTACGTGCCTACGCGCTTTTATATTTCTTGATGTCTCTTCTACCTTCGGCCTTCGGCCTTCGGCCCTACGTGCCTACGCGCTTTTATATTTCTCTGTGCTCTTGTACCTTCGGCCTACGTGCCTGCGTGCTTTTATATTTCTCGATGTTTCTTGTACCTTCGGCCTTCGTGCCTTCGTGCCTACGCGCGTGCCTACGCGCTTTTATATTTCTCGATGTTTCTTGTACCTTCGGCCTTCGTGCCTACGTGCCTACGCGCTTTTATATTTATCGATGTTTCTTCTACCTTCGGCCTTCGTGCCTACGAGCCAACGCGCTTTTATATTTCTCGATGTCTCTTCTACCTTCGGCCTTCGGCCTGCGTGCCTACGCGCTTTTATATTTTCTCTTTGCTCTTGTACCTTCGGCCTTCGGCCTACGTGCCTGCGTGCTTTTATATTTCTCGATGTTTCTTCTACCTTCGGCCTTCGTGCCTTCGTGCCTACGTGCCTACGCGCTTTTATATTTCTCTTTGCTCTTGTACCTTCGGCCTTCGGCCTACGTGCCTGCGTGCTTTTATATTTCTCGATGTTTCTTCTACCTTCGGCCTTCGTGCCTTCGTGCCTACGTGCCTACGCGCTTTTATATTTCTCGATGTCTCTTCTACCTTCGGCCTACGGGCCTACGCGCTTTTATATTTCTCTTTGCTCTTGTACCTTCGGCCTTCGGGCTACGTGCGTGCGTGCTTTTATATTTTCGATGTTTCTTCTACCTTCAGCCTTCGTGCCTACGTGCCTACGCGCTTTTATATTTCTCGATGTCTCTTCTACCTTCGGCTTTCGGCCTACGTGCCTACGCGCTTTTATATTTCTCTTTGCTCTTGTACCTTCGGCCTTCGGCCTACGTGCCTGCGTGCTTTTATATTTCTTGATGTTTCTTCTACCTTCGGCCTTCGTGCCTTCGTGTCTACGTGCCTACGCGCTTTTATATTTCTCGACGATCTTGTACCTTCGGTCTTTGTGCCTGCGTGGACCTACGCGCTTTTTTTTACTCTAACAAAATCCCCCACCTTAGTCCAAACCCCGCCATTATTATCTTCCGTATTAATTTATTTTGTTTATGAATGAATTCGTTGATTTGTTTATAACAATACTCTAACTAAATCCCCAAGCTTAGTCCAAAGCCTGCCATTATTATCTCTCGTATTAATTTGTTTTGTTCAAATGATTATCTTCCGTATGAATTTGTCGATTTGTTATACCAGTAACAAAACCCCCCACCTTATTCCAAACCCCGCCGTTAATATCTTCCGTATCAATTTGTTGATTTACATATCAACCCTCCACCTCCTTAGTCCTTAAATCGTATGAATTCGTTGATTTTTTTAAATTATAATACTCTAACAAAAGCCCCCACCTTAGTCCAAAACCGCGCTATTATTATCTTCCGTATTAATTTGTTTTCGTTGTTATCTTCCGTCGAATTTGTTTTGTTTAAATTATTATCTTCCGTGAATTCGTTCATTTGCTTATAATAATACTCTTAAGTAAAGCCCCAAAGCTTAGTCCAAACCCCGCCATTATTATCTTCCGTATCAATTTGTTGATTTGCATATAATAATACGTTAACAACCCTCCACCTCCGTAGTCCTTTCGTTTGAATTCGTTGATGATTTTTTTTTAATTATAATACTCTAACAAAAGCCCCCACCTTAGTCCAAACCGCGCCATTATTATCCGTTTTGTTAAAAGTTATTATCTTGCTCATGAATTCATTGATTTGTTTATAATAATACTAAAGCTCCAAGCTTAGTCCAACCCCCGCCGTTATGATCTTTAATTTAATTTATTTTGTTCAAATGATTATCTTCCGTATGAATTTGTCGATTTGTTATAACAGTAACAACCCCCCCCCCCCCCCTCTTATTCCAAACCCCGCCATTTATATCTACCGTTTCAATTTGTTGATTTGCATATAATAATACTTTAACAACCCTCCACCTAATAAAATCCTTTCGTATATGAATTCGTTGATTTTGTGTTGTATTATAATACTCTAACTAAAGCCTCCACCTTTGTCCAAACCGCGCCATTATTATCTTCCGTATTAATTTGTTTTGTTAACGTTATTATCTTCCGTATGAATTTAATTTGTTTAAATTATTATCTTCCGTATGAATTCGTTGATTTGCTTATATTAATACTCTAACTAAAGCCCCCACCTTAGTCCAAACCGCGCCATTATTATATTCCGTATTAATTTGTTTTGTTAAAGTTATTATCTTCCGGATGCATTTGTTTTGTTAAAATTATTATTTTCCGTATGAATTCGTTGATTTGCTTATAATAATACTCTAACTAAAGCCCCAAGCTTAGTCTAAAGTGAGCCTGGGGCCCGGAAGAAAAAACCCGGACCGGAACGACCCGGAATATGCTTCAGATTGTTTACCGGGTCCCGGACCGGGCCGGAACCCGGTAAAAAATCATCAAATCAAACGTTTTTTTGTATCTTCTCTCTGGAGCATAATTTGGGCTTACAATAGGCATTATTAGCATCGTTTATATGACTTTGATTTGAAGCCATTGGTCACGGGCGTAGCGAGTTACGTAATACCATTCAACTGGGGGGGGGGGGGGGGGGGGGGATGTAATCCGATGAATGAATAGCTCACCCCCCCCCCCCCCCCCACTTGAATGGGTATCAATGTCATGTCTACGCCCGTGCCATTGGTACTTCAATTTTGTGATGAATCGACATGTTTACGAAGTTATTTTTTACCAGTCTGACACCGGAAAATGTTAATCTGGCGCTCATGACGGGTTTGCTTATTTGACCTTTGAGAATAATGCCTGGATTCATGGGCGTCGATACTTACGTAATACCCATTCATCAGGGGGGGATGGATGAATGGATCATCCCCCCCCCCCCCCCCTGATCAATGGGTATCAATGACAGATCGACGCCCGTGCCTGGATTTGTAGTGATGTTTTATCAGTCTGAGTATGTTGTCATATCGACTAATGGTGCAAAATTTAACTATATAAACATAATCATAACAATTTCAAAATATTTCCGTATTATCTGCTGAATAAGTTGATTTTCAAATCGGGATTTGTCAACAGTTTTGTTTTATTCTAAATATTTTTGAATGTGCGTGATTGTATTTTGCGTTTATAAAAACGATGTTTTAGATATTTTAGCCATCATTTTCTCGAAGTGCATTTGTCCTAACTTTGTTCACTTATTTTTGGAAGAATAATAACGATGTTTTAGATAAGTTTGGCATAATGTTGTTGTTGTTGTTGTTTGATGTTTATTGGCGGTTCATTCAATTTGAATATTTTCGCCAAAAACTAAATATTATTTCATTCTTCTCATTTATTTTCTTTATTTTAATATTTTTATTATTATTTTTTATATACATATGTATATATATAAAGCGAAGAGTGCTTTAACCCACGTCCACGTTTGGATACCAGTAGTGAACATAATTTTATTAAGTAGAAAGAAGGGCTGCTGGTGAGGCGTAGGTAGCTTTTTTCTTCACTTTATTGTGCCAATATTTCGTCCGTAAAGGACTTCATCAGGGCTGTTCAAATCATAACAAAAGAAAAAGAGAACGGAACATACTAAACATTTGGAAAATTACATAGAGTTACATTATATAACATGGCCAAAATAAATGAAAATATATATAAATAAATATAAAACAAATTATCAATAACATGCACGCTCGAAATTCTAGTTGAAACATGCTTTTGGGGACTAACTAATTCCAAAATAAATATAATTATAAATAAAGATTAATATTAAAAAATGCAATAAAGTGTGAGTGAGAACGAATCCAAAGCAAGTAACATGCAGTTGTAAATTGAACATAAATAAAATAAAATAAAATAGATGAACAAATTATATAAATAAATACATAAATAAGTGAGTGGCATTCACCTCGGGCGATTTGGATTGTGTGTGAGGCCAAGTTACTGGGGTGGGTGGGTGTGTGCGGGAGTCATGACGGCTGGGGGAGTGGATGGGAGGGGAGTGGAGGAGAACCAAAGGTCATACAAGGATCGAGTCTATTAACAATTAAACAATTAAACACATGTATTCAAAAATTATAATATATAACATATACACAATGTTATAAACATTTCTTTTAAGTCATAACAAACAAGTGTATACTCAACAATGCCAATAAGGAGGTATAAATTATAAAAATAATGTGAGGTTATGAGCGAGCACATATCACAATGATGCAAGTGCAACAAACGCATAGCGCAAGCATATTATTCCTGTGCCTGCAATCATGCATTCAATCTTTGGGAAGGTGTAAATATGTATTTATATATATATATATATTTTAAAAGTGCATAAACGTTTTCAGACCATCAATAAACAAAACCAAAATTAAAGGCATCATCGGGCCAACCCGGCTCGGTATATACGTTGAGCAGGCTTCTCAACTGACGAATCAGTCTAGGACCCCCGATGCATGGAGATGCACTCTGGTCGCCTTCGTTTTTCTTTGCACCTGCATCCGATTCCAAAAAACAAACAAAATTATATATAAAATAAAAACAAATCATATTAACCAAGAACATACAGAGGTTGCAAACATTTTTGGGCTTTGTAAGCGAAAAAGCAAGGTGCAGGGTGTAATTGACTAAATATTTTCATACATGTCATTAATTTGGAGTAAAATTTATTATGGTGATCAAAACCGTCTTTAGTTGCCTGCATAGATATCCTATTAACAGTCTCTGTACCGGCTTGAGCATGCATATAATTTTACGTGTATCATTAATCAAAAATTAATCAAAAAAATTAATCAGAAGTTAAAAATTATAATTTAATTATTGTTAATATCCTTCAATATGCGTGCTCATGTTTTGCGTTAATAAATATTTTGCCCTTCGAGAAAATGACGACGTGGTATTCATAATAACTTGGGTTCCTTGATATGTTGTCTGTTGTCATATCGACTAGTGGTGCAAAATGTAACTCTATAAACATAATCATAACATGTTTGTTTTCTTGTTTCCTTTTAGAAAAGATGACAGACGTTCCGAGGCAGCAAAGAGTACCACAGCCATTTTGTTGCGAGGCTCCTTCAAATCATCAGAAACCTTCAGCTTCAACAGACATTCGGGCTTGAAGAAAAATTGTTTTACCATTGTTTCCGTCCGTCTTGTTCAACTAAACACTTTTTGTTGTCCCATTCTTTTAATTATAATTGTTGATGGTCCAGTTAGTTATGTTGATAATGACGATGATGATGAAGATGAGTATATAATATATGATTTAATTTCATGTGCGACTATAGCGATGGTTTTGATTGTAAAAATGATGATGGATTGTGTTGATTGTGAATAGTTGATGATGGATTGTGTTGATTGTGAATAGTTGATGATTTAAAATTGATATTTGAGCGTCATATTGAAAACAACTATATCATACATAATCAAATTAATTATAACCCGGTTATTTTATGCTTGAATATGGTCACGCTGATAATTTGTACGAAGATGAATATAATTGGAGAACTAAGATGGATGATATAAATGATCGGAAGACAATATGAATGCCGATGGTGAAAATGAGATGATGTTGATGATAACAATTATTATCATTGAGCTAATGAAATCAGTGTGGCAAGAGATGGAGAGAAGCGGCCGGAGAAGGACCACCTGACATGACAATGCGATCACTCCCTCACTCACTCTAGTAAAAACGTTAGTAATGTAATTTTGAAATTTTGAATTCAACAATGCTTCGGCGATTAAAACTTCACAAGTTTACGTGAGAAACGTTATTATAAGTAATCAGAGTTGAGCTTGAATACACAACACAGATACACCATTAATTTGATAACCCTTTAAACTTATTTAATCACTCAACCACTCCAATACAAGAACGAAATTCCAGAACTGTTTTATTTTTCAACCTAAAGAGAATGTTTATAAAATAAGTAAAAACAACATGCACGCAACCATCACTCAACAAACGACCCAGAACATTCCCGCGCAATGTTTACAGATATCGCCTATCGGCCATGAGGCTTTCTCGGAAGAGCAGACCACATTTTCACGGCCATCTAGCTCGGTCTACACCAATGCATTATACACACACTTTTGTTCAGGGCCTATTGGATCATTTGATTATAATAGATTTATACTAGCATGGGCCTACCTGGCATGCTTACCTTGGATACACTAGAGCGTCATGCAGCCTTGATGAAAAGTGGAGGTTTAATTCTGCGACATTCCCGATGTCGTCCAGGTTTACATCAATTACTAATAGTCATGCTTTTTATGATACCCCTTTCATGGTGCACAATTACCGATGAAAATACCGATGAAATTTCTTATGCAAGTTTCAATCGCTATACTTCCCCTCATAATCATCAACAATTGATCGGTAGTTTAATAAAATAAAATCATCATCAACATAATCATTACATTTACTCATTCATTACCAAGTCATCGTCTATTTGTAATAAGTTTTTATTATTTGATTTATTGTCATCGATCAGCATCACATATTTATAAAAATCATCACCAAGTTTATTATTTTCAATATGACGCTTAAATCATAAGTACATGACATATACATTTTTATCATCAATTATTCACAATCGCCACAAGCCATCACAAGCCATCATCGCCATTATTATCTTCCGTATGAATTTGTTTTGTTTAAATTATTATCTTCCGTATGAATTCGTTGATTTGCTTATAATAATACTCTAACAAAAGCCCCCACCTTAGTCCAAACCTCGCCATTATTATCTTGCGTATCAATTTGTTGATTAGCATATAATAATACTTTAACAACCCTCCACCTCCTTAGTCCTTTCGTATGAATTCGTTGATGATTTTTTTTTTTATTATGATACTCTAACAAAAGTCCCCACATTTGTCCGAACCGCGCCATTATTATCCGTTTTGTTAAAGGTATTATCTTCCTCATGAATTCGTTGATTTGTTTATAATAATACTAAAGCCCCAAGCTTAAAGTCCAACCCTCGCCATTATGATCTTTCGTGTTAATTTGTTTTGTTCAAATGATTATCTTCCGTATGAATTTGTCGATTTGTTATAACAGTAACAACCCCCACCCCCCTTATTCCAAACCCTGCCATTTATATCTACCGTATCAATTTTTTGATTTACATATAATAATACTTTAACAACCCTCCACCTAGTCCTTAAATCGTATGAATTGGTTGATTTTTTGTATTATAATACTCTAACAAAAGCCCCCACCTTAGTCCAAA
Source organism: Echinarachnius parma (assembly GCA_037951105.1). NCBI lineage: Eukaryota > Metazoa > Echinodermata > Echinoidea > Clypeasteroida > Echinarachniidae > Echinarachnius > Echinarachnius parma. Next base: position 25,998 of record JBAMJV010007235.1, read on the forward strand.
CCGCGCCATTATTATCTTCCGTATTAATTTTTCTTGTTAAAGTTATTATCTTTCGTGTTAATTTGTTTTGTTAAAATGATTATCTTCCGTATGAATTTGTCGATTTATTATAACAGTAACAACCCCCACCCCCTTATTCCAAACCCCGCCATTTATATCTACCGTATCAATTTGTTGATTTACATATAATAATATTTAACAACCCTCCACCTAGTCCTTAAATCGTATGAATTAGTTGATTTTTTTTATTATAATACTCTAACAAAAGCCCCCACCTTAGTCCAAACCGCGCCATTATTATCTTCCGTATTAATTTGACTTGTTAAAGTTATTATCTTCCGTATGAATTTGTTTTGTTTAAATTATTATCTTGCGTATGAATTCGTTGATTTGCTTATAATAATACTCTAACTGAAGCCTCCACCTTAGTCCAAACCGCGCCATTATTATCTTCCGTATTCATTTGTTGATTTGCTTATAATAATACTCTAACTAAAGCCCCCACCTTAGTCTAAACCCCGCCATTATTATATTCCGTATCAATTTGTTGATTTGCATATAATAATCCTTTGAGAACCCTCCACCTCCTTAGTCCTTTCGTATGAATTCGTTGATGATATTTTTTATTATAATACTCTAACAAAAGCCCCCATGCACCTTAGTCCAAACCGCGCCATTATTATCTTCCGTAATATATGAATTATTATCTTCCGTATGAATTTGTTGATTTGCTTATAATAATACTCTAACTAAAGCCCACACCTTAGTCCAAACCGCGCCATTATTATCTTCCGTATTAATTTGTTTTGTTAAAGTTATTATCTTCCGTATGAATATGTTTTGTTTAAATTATTATCTTCCGTATGAATTCGTTGAATTGCTTATAATAATACTCTAACTAAAACCCCCACCTTAGTCCAAACCGCGCCATTATTATCTTCCGTATTAATTTGTTTTGTTAAAGTTATCACCAAGTTTATTATTTTCAATATGACGCTTAAATCATAAGTACATGTATATACATTTTTATCATCAATTATTCACAATCGCCACAAGCCATCACAAGCCATCATCGCCATTATTATCTTCCGTATGAATTTGTTTTGTTTAAATTATTATCTTCCGTATGAATTCGTTGATTTGCTTATAATAATACTCTAACAAAAGCCCCCACCTTAGTCCAAACCTCGCCATTATTATCTTGCGTATCAATTTGTTGATTAGCATATAATAATACTTTAACAACCCTCCACCTCCTTAGTCCTTTCGTATGAATTCGTTGATGATTTTTTTTTTATTATAATACTCTAACAAAAGTCCCCACATTTGTCCGAACCGCGCCATTATTATCCGTTTTGTTAAAGGTATTATCTTCCTCATGAATTCGTTGATTTGTTTATAATAATACTAAAGCCCCAAGCTTAAAGTCCAACCCTCGCCATTACGATCTTTCGTGTTAATTTGTTTTGTTCAAATGATTATCTTCCGTATGAATTTGTCGATTTGTTATAACAGTAACAACCCCCACCCCCCTTATTCCAAACCCTGCCATTTATATCTACCGTATCAATTTTTTGATTTACATATAATAATACTTTAACAACCCTCCACCTAGTCCTTAAATCGTATGAATTGGTTGATTTTTTGTATTATAATACTCTAACAAAAGCCCCCACCTTAGTCCAAACCGCGCCATTATTATCTTCCGTATTAATTTTTCTTGTTAAAGTTATTATCTTTCGTGTTAATTTGTTTTGTTAAAATGATTATCTTCCGTATGAATTTGTCGATTTATTATAACAGTAACAACCCCCACCCCCTTATTCCAAACCCCGCCATTTATATCTACCGTATCAATTTGTTGATTTACATATAATAATATTTAACAACCCTCCACCTAGTCCTTAAATCGTATGAATTAGTTGATTTTTTTTATTATAATACTCTAACAAAAGCCCCCACCTTAGTCCAAACCGCGCCATTATTATCTTCCGTATTAATTTGACTTGTTAAAGTTATTATCTTCCGTATGAATTTGTTTTGTTTAAATTATTATCTTGCGTATGAATTCGTTGATTTGCTTATAATAATACTCTAACTGAAGCCTCCACCTTAGTCCAAACCGCGCCATTATTATCTTCCGTATTCATTTGTTGATTTGCTTATAATAATACTCTAACTAAAGCCCCCACCTTAGTCTAAACCCCGCCATTATTATATTCCGTATCAATTTGTTGATTTGCATATAATAATCCTTTGAGAACCCTCCACCTCCTTAATCCTTTCGTATGAATTCGTTGATGATATTTTTTATTATAATACTCTAACAAAAGCCCCCATGCACCTTAGTCCAAACCGCGCCATTATTATCTTCCGTAATATATGAATTATTATCTTCCGTATGAATTTGTTGATTTGCTTATAATAATACTCTAACTAAAGCCCACACCTTAGTCCAAACCGCGCCATTATTATCTTCCGTATTAATTTGTTTTGTTAAAGTTATTATCTTCCGTATGAATATGTTTTGTTTAAATTATTATCTTCCGTATGAATTCGTTGAATTGCTTATAATAATACTCTAACTAAAGCCCCCACCTTAGTCCAAACCGCGCCATTATTATCTTCCGTATTAATTTGTTTTGTTAAAGTTATTATCTTCCGTATTAATTTGTTTTGTTAAAGTTATTATCTTCCGTATGAATTTGTTTTGTTTAAATTATTATCTTCCGTATGAATTCGTTGATTTGCTTATAATAATACTCTAACTAAAGCCCCCACCTTAGTCCAAACCCCTCCATTATTATCTTCCGTATCAATTTGTTGATCTGCATATCTTCCTTATGAATTCGTTGATTTGCTTATAATAATACTCTAACTAAAGCCCACACCTTAGTCCAAACCGCGCCATTATTATCTTCCGTATTAATTTGTTTTGTTAAAGTTATTATCTTCCGTATGAATTTGTTTTGTTTAAATTATTATCTTCCGTATGAATTCGTTGATTTGCTTATAATAATACTCTAACTAAAGCCCCAAGCTTAGTCTAAACCCCGCCATTATTATCTTCCTTATCAATTTGTTGATTTGCATATAATAATCCTTTGAGAACCCTCCACCTCCTTAGTCCTTTCGTATGAATTCGTTGATGATATTTTTTATTATAATACTCTAACAAAAGCCCCCATGCACCTTAGTCCAAAACCGCGCCATTATTGCTTATAATAATACTCTAACTAAACCCCCAAGCTTATAGTCCAAACCCCGCCATTATTATCTTCCGTATCAATTTGTTGATCTGCATATAATAATCCTTTAACAACCCACCACCTCCTTAGTACTTAAATCGTATGAATTCGTTGTGTTTTTTTTAGATAAGAAGTTCAGTATTTTCAAAATGCGGAAGGAATATTATTCAGTCAGTGATGAACACAAAACAAAATAGTGAATCGAACTGAACAAAATATCCAACAATCACTAATTATATAAGCAAAATATATTTACAATTACTCATAATATAGATAAATAGATAGTAAGCATATAACCATCGACTGGGGGTGATATGGCATAACTATATGGAGAGCACTATATAGGCACCAATCCTGCAGACATAAATACATTCTGCGACTTGATAGAGACTATTCAGTCACGCATTATGCATAACCAAAATTTCCGACTTAATGTTTTTCTTAGTTTCGGGGGATATATTTCCCTAACCTAAACCCTAACCCTAACCCTAATTTGGTGGCTATAGGTCAGATTAATGGCTATAGGTCAGATTTAGTGGCTATAGGTCAAGTTTGGTGGCTATAGGTCAGATTAGTGGTTATAACTAAGTGAATAGTCTCTCTCAAGTCGCACGGCTGCAGGATTGGTGCCTATATAGTGCTTACCTAACTATACGTGCTGAGCTGAAATACAAGATATGAGGGAACCGCTATAGAAGTCCAATCGCATTCAGAGAATTTTGACGGTTAACTAATTATCATAATATTCTTTATTTGCCTAGTTTCGGGGGATATATTTCCCTAACCTAAACCCTAACCCTAACCCTAATTTGGTGGCTATAGGTCAGATTAATGGCTATAGGTCAGATTTAGTGGCTATAGGTCAAGTTTGGTGGCTATAGGTCAGATTAGTGGTTATAAGTGAATAGTCTCTCTCAAGTCGCACGGCTGCAGGATTGGTGCCTATACACCGTGTCCCAGAAAAAACGAAACCGGGTTTCATGGCAGAAATTTTCTGTCATAATGAATAATTTAATTGATGATATATATATGCCTGGAAAGCTCTGTGTCTCTTCTTTCATTTGATGTGCAACTTATGGCACATATACTTCAAGCATGACTGAATTAGAACAATGGAAAGTGGTGTTACCAATATTCAATTTGCACGCATAAATTTGAAGTTTGGGTGAGTTTTAAGAGTTGTAAACGTACTTATTTTTAAAAAGGACAAACACCACATAAAAGTTCATATTTTTATCTTTTACATGACACCTCATGCTAAAAAAATAAATGATTTATGCCAGAGAACGAGTACAATGAAAACATGCCTGATTTCTGCCCGAATGAGTGAAAGTTGAGTAAGAAGTCGCTCAGCTTTCCTGACTAGCAGCTGACAATGGACGTTGATGCATGAGTGAATTCACACAAACATGGGGATCAGGAAACAGGCAAGTTACAGGAAAGTTACTCATTTGGGCTGGAATCAAGCATGTTTTCATTGTATTCGTTCTCTGGCATATATAATTTATTTTTTAATCATGAGGTGTCATATAAAAGATAAAATTATGAATTTTCATGCGGTGTCTGTCCTTTTTCAAAATAAGTATGTTTACTACTCTTAAAACTCTCCCCAAAACCTCACCCAAACTTGCAATTTCTGCGCGCAAATTGAATTTTGGTAACACCACTTTCTATCGTTCTAATTCAGTCATGCGTGAATTATGTGCCATAAGTTGTATATCAAATAAAAGAAGAGACACGTAGCTTTTCAGACATATATATATCATTAAGGAAATTATTCATTATAACATAAAATTTCTGCCATGAAACCCGGTTTCGTTTTTTTCTGGGACACGGTGTATAGTGCTTACCTAACTATACGTGCCGAGCTGAAATACAAGATATGAGGGAACCGCTATAGAAGTCCAATCGCATTCAGAGAATTTTGACGGTTAACTAATTATCATAATATTCTTTATTTGCCCTAAACATGTGAACAGACATTATGATAATAAATAATGTATGGGATACTTGTGATCATATAAATAAATATAATACTAATTCTTAATAGATCATAATATGATATAACAAGATATTGGTGCATGGCATAGGCGCCGGAAGTGGGGGGGCAGGGGGGGCGGCCGCCCCCCCAATCCAAAAAGTGGGGGGGCAAAACGCGTTTTTGCCCCCCAAAAAAAGCCCCCCCCCTCAAAAAAAAGGGGAAAAAGAAGAAGAAAAAAAGAGAGAAAGAAAAAGGAAAACAAATAAATGTATCAGCCAATACTTGTTAATTCTAACGTTTAAAAACTAAGTTATACATCCATTTAACGTTTTCGCTGCGCGCTTCGCGCGCAAACAAATTATCTCAGTTTGTTGTGTAACTTGCATATGGTACCGTCTGGGTGGATTTTTCTGTACCGGTCCACGTATAGTTCCTGTGTAGGCTGTTATTGATTTGACTGTTTGTGTGACGTGCACCAAATTGCACCATTTCAAGTATATGAATGCAAAATCTTCCCCTCCCAAACCCTCCCCCTCTGGCTCTGCCCCAGCCCTCGGTCGCTTCGCTCCCTTGTGACTCATTTTTGGCTGTAAGCTATGTTGTTGGATCATACATAATGTGGCATATGGTTTGTTTTTATGCACCAAATTGCACCATTTCAAGTATATAAATGCAAAATCTTCCCCGTGGGAGGGGGATACCCCCTCCCAAACCCTCCCCCTCTGGCTCTGCCCCAACCCTCGGTCGCTTCGCTCCCTCGGGACTCATTTTGGCTGTAAGCTTTGATGTTGGATCATACAGATGTGGCATATGGTTTATGTTTTTATGCACCAGAATGCACCATTTCAAGTATATAAATGCAAACTCTTCCCCGTGGGAGGGAGATACCCCCTCCCAAACCCTCTCCCTCTGGCTTTGCCCCAGCCCTCGGTCGCTTCGCTCCCTCGGGACTTATTTTTGGTTGTAAGGTATGTTGTTGGATCATGTTTTTATGCACCAGATGGCACAATTTCAAGTCAAAAAATGCAAAAGCTCCCTACCGTGGGAGGGGGGACTCCGCTCAGTTACTTCGCTCCCTCGGGCTTGGTCGCTTTATCCTCGCAATGTCTCACTCTCACCTCTGGATCAAAGTTGTTAACTGTGTGAGTGTGGTTGGGCATGAGCCCCTAAACACATAAATCGTGAGCCCCCTTAGGGTTTTGCCCCCCCCCCCCCCCCCCCCAATCCAAAACTGCTTCCGGCGCGCCTGCTCACGATTTTATGTCTGTCTTATGCCCAACCACACTCACAGTGGTGCCAACTTTGAGCCAGATGTGAGAGTGAGACATTGCAAGAGCGAAGCGACCAATCCCGAGTGAGCGAAGTGACTGAACGGGGGGAGGGTGTGGGAGGGGGGTGTCCCCCTCCCACGGTAGGGAGATTTTGTATTTTTGGACTTGAAATTGTGCAATCTGGTGCTTACCTAGATAGGAAATTCGGGCTTAACATTGACTGTATCTGGGAAAGCGTGTTATGATTTGATCGACCAGAAATTTTAAATATATTTTCACGAAGAAAACAAATACTTGACACACTAATGAATATGCACCCCAACACAAACACAAATATTGTATTTATATTTAGCGTCATACACAGTTTCAACATCACTATATGCCATATTATGTATGATCCAACAACTTAGCCAAGAATGAGTCCCGAGGGGCGAAGCTACCGAGGGCTGGGGGCAGAGCCAAATAGGGAGGGTTTGGGAGGGTGTATCCCCCTCCCACGGAGAAGATTTTGCATTTATATATATACTTGAAATGGTGCAATTTGGTGAACGTCACAATAGCAGCCAGAGCTATGCCAGCCTACACTGGAACTACGTGGCCCGGTATACAGAAAAAAACCCCCACCCCAGACCATACGCAAGTTACATGTTCATACTGTGTAAATATTGTATATATTTATCGATATTTTGAAATTGACTGTTTCCTTTTTCTCCAATACCCATCCTTGGGTGACATGAGAAATAAATAAATTTCATTTAATTTAATTTCATTTCATTTCACAACAAACTGAGATAATCTGTTCCCACGCGAAGCGCGCAGCGAAAATTGAAAGTGGATGTATAAATAACTTTTTTAACGTTATAATTAACAAGTCTTAGTTCATACAACTAATGTTTTCTTTCCAACTCGTATACAGATACACAAAAAAAAAAAAATATCCTTCCCTAAAACCTGGGGGGGGGGGGGGGGGGGGGGGGGGGATGATTGTACATGTCATCCCCCCCCCCCCACCTTGTGAATTGGGGGGGGGGGATGCATCCCCCTCATCCCCCCCCCCCCCCCCCCGTTGTCTACGCCCCTGATGTGAACAGACATCATACATACATGTATAATTATACTGAGAGTAAATTATAAGATCGCTGCGATTGAACAAGCTATAGATTATCAATGCATTCTGCAAATTATTTAATGGGGTATAGTGGGTGCAAAGTGCATTTGGCAACCATCGCGTGCGCTGCCACTACTTTGATACAATAATGTAGTAACAAAGGTAACTTCTTTTATTTCTTTTCTCTACCTTGAGAATGATCACACCCATGTATGACTCATCGCAAATATGGACATAAGGGTGGAGAATAACACGTGAACAATGCATCACAATTCACAAGACATCAGCTAACACAAGAAAGTCTATGCCCCCTTTTTCACATGCAACGAATGGTCCAAGTTTACATGTATTTCCACGATTCAAGGAGGTACGAATAGAAACTGATTATCATATAATATCCTTTTACACACTTCGAGGGGGGCGTTTGTGCCATACCAGGATCCGGCATGATTGCCTGCACACACAGGCTGCCACGGACTGTGAAGAGATGGAAGCTCGATCATGTCAAAAACAATTACACGTCACAATGCAATTTTCGCAATAAATTCAACCTAATTTCTATTTATCCATATTAATGAGTTTCGTATCTTATTTTTCGAGTTAAATAAGCCTTAAATATGAATAATTTATCGTGCTAAAAAAAGCCTGGATTGGGCTGTTAATCAAACAATAGCACAACTGGGTCACGATCAGGAACGCATGCGTCGTGCGTTCTCTTCTCGTCGCACGATCGAAAATCGGGTTATGAACATGTTCAAAATCTTAGCTGGCCTAGAGGCCTAAATTTGTGTTTGGTATCGTCGTTGTTTTAATAATTCACACTCAGTTTCATGCAATTAAGCAATAATTTAAAGTAAATCAACAGTTGCAACCCATCGTACAAAAGTCAGGAGCTGTGCACAAGTCGATGAGTAGTATGCGCTAGTGTGTATCACCCAATGCTTATTGTACTCTCGGGCAACTGGTTGCCCATGACGGAAATCCAATCCATAGCAACTATTCATGGATTGGCAGTCAGTGCTTGCTCCTGAATATTTCAGGCAAGTCTCCGTTAATCCAGGTAAAGAGAAGTATTCAAACGTCATTTTGCAGTGCGATACACACTCACATACACACTCGTTGACTTGCATACACCTTTTAAATGTATCAAAATGTATACAGAAGTTTTTTTAATACTTTTTGTTGTTGGATCATGTTTTTATGCACCAGATTGCACAATTTCAAGTCAAAAAATGCAAAAGCTCCCTACCGTGGGAGGGGGGACTCCGCTCAGTTACTTCGCTCCCTCGGGCTTGGTCGCTTTATCCTCGCAATGTCTCACTCTCACCTCTGGCTCAAAGTTGTTAACTCTGTGAGTGTGGTTGGGCATGAGCCCCTAAACACATAAATCGTGAGCCCCCTTAGGGTTTTGCCCCCCCAATCCAAAACTGCTTCCGGCGCGCCTGGTGCATGGACATGATGGATAAGAATTATTTAATTCCAACTTAGAATGATCAACTGAGCGTCCAAATGCTATACACATTTTGGAAAGCATCATTCTGTTTCTGAATCACTGCACTATGATAATCATCTACCGATCGTAACAAGCTCGTAGTATGAATTAAAAAGATGCGGTCGAAAGAAAGAGCCCGGTTGAGGAAATCCGAAATGTCACTCGGGCCGAAAGCGCGTTGGCGCGTTGGCACCATAGAGCTACCATAGCTGTAATATAGGAACATTTACAGCTCTAAATATATAGGCGATCGAATTGGCGACTATAATACTATTCTGTATAAAAGCGCGTTGGCGTTGGCAAACCCACGACCCCCATATCGTCGAGCGCGTTGGCGCGTTGGCACCATAGAGCTTCCATAGCTGACCCGCTGTAATGATTTACAGCTCTAAATAGGCGATCGAATTGGCGACTACAAGTATAATACTATTCTGTATAAAAGCGCGTTGGCGTTGGCAAACCCACGACCCCCATAGTCGAGTGGTGGGGTATTCTGCAGTTAAGCCAAATAAAATGTTCAACTCGAGCTCGCGTGCACGTACGTGCCATGGCGGCATGGCCATAACATGTGTGCCCCCCTGGCCTTGGCCTTGGCCTTGTCGCGCCGGGCGGGCCGGCTGCGGGCCGCTCTCGATCAGGATTCAGGCACATCTACTCCAATGTCATGACCAATCACACGCAATTTACGCGAATGCCAGTAATCTCGGCACAATTGGTGAAATATTGTGTCTCTACCGTACGTACCCGTAATGTCGCCATGCACCCTACGACCTTCAAAGTGATTTTTCACACAAAGTAATCGATCTTGTAATAAAGAACTTGGTAAATACACTAATGTAAATATGATTATTTTCCTTCTTAAATCCGCTTTACACTTACAGGGAGAGGAATCATTATAAATTTGTGCGAATTGACGTCAACAACTACGCATGTAAAGACCGGCGACGAAACACAGTACCTCCGTTTTGTCGCCAGTATGCCTAAACCAGTGTTGTGATATTAGTACAACACCGGCCTCTACACTCATACAGTGCCTACGTATACTCGTATAGTTTAGCAATGATGCGCCGTGTGATGGGTCTTACGTTACGATGCCACCCCCTTTATTTCTAAGGTTTCTAATTTTCCTTGTATAAAAATGGTACGAACTTGAACTTAAATTCATATATTTGATATTTGAATATAAAAATATATATTCACGGCATCCGCGTTGGCATCAACAACAGATGAATACTGCCATCATTTTTTGTCGCCCGAACTAGCAGACCTGCTTCACGATCACGGTGAATGTTATCAGCCGATATTGTCCGTAATTCCTTTTTTTTTACTGCACGTTTTATGACCAGACTTACACCACGCGAAAGAATATTTCCTATGCTATCGATACAGAAATTAAACTCGGTCAACGTAAGCATCGGAAGGCGGGAGTCGCTCTTCAGAAGCGCACGACTAGGGTGGCGACGTAACGGGTACGTACGGTAGAAGTCTATAGTGATCCTGCTCTCTAGCTCCTTGTCATGCTTGTGAAGAGATTTAACTGTACACTAACAACATTTATTTGATTAAAGAGGGTCCTTCTCGTATTGGCTGACTTTTTATGCCTCCGCCAACGAAGTGGCCGGAGGCATTATGTTTTCGGGTTGTCCGTCCGTCCGTCCGTCCGTCCGTCCGTACGTACGTCCGTCCGTCCGTACGTCCCGTTTTCGTTCTCGCGATATCTCAAGAACCAGTTGACAGATCGATTTCAAACTTGGTGTGAGTGTACATATTGGGGTGACAATGATCTGATTAGATTTTAGGGGTCATGAGGTCAAAGGTCAAGGTCACAGGACTCAATATATATGCAAAAATGCCTCGTTCTCGCGATATCTCAAGAACCGGTTGACGGATCAATTTCAAACTTGGTATGAGTGTACATATTGGGGTGACAATGATCTGATTAGATTTTAGGGGTCATGTGGTCAAAGGTCAAGGTCACAGGACTCAATATCTATGCCAAAATGCCTCGTTCTCGCGATATCCACATCTACACTGTACAATGGTTCTGGGGGAACCATTTACCTTACACTAGTGCTAATCGCGGTCGAAGCAACTTTTACGTTTTTTCTCTCTCACATACCTTCTTTTGCGATTCAGCAATACATGAATGGATTGTGCCACTTTTTTATTATTTGTTATTATATAAATGCGAATACAATACGTTCTGCTATACTCACAAAATCTGCATTTTCAGCGGGATAATGTTGTGAGTCCGGCTTCCTTCGGGAATTGGCAGGAAATGGCCGCGTACACACGCCACCTATGGCTGGCTATGGCATAACATATCGCGCGGTACGGTAGCTCTATATCGATATCATGTAAACATGAAAGTTCGTTTACTAGTCTTTTACAAAGCGTACTTGAATGTATGTTGGTAGCAGAGCGTGATGACAGGCTTCACATAATTACGGCGTTAATAGTCAACGTCTTGATGGAAGATCAACATCCGATCTCGAATGGTCAACACTCGAAGAGACCAGCGTCACGTAACTAACATCGCCAGGCAATTGCATTGTCTCGCATGTACGTAATTGTGGCGTAGAGAGCGCACTCTGACTCGGACCAGAAAAATACTGAGTCGCCATTTAACACAGGAAGCATGCTAGAAAGAGGCTTGATACGTTGATGTATCTACGAAAATGGGCTAATTTCTACCTTTTTGCCAATATTTTCCCAAATTAAAGTGCCATCAGGAGTAAAATGGTGAGTTAATGCATTCAACATGTTTCTTAGAGTATGAATGTGAAGCATAATTTTCATGCTTTGGTTGTGTAAACTTAAGATAATTTTCGGAAGATGTAGTGCATGGTTCCCTTACGTTCATACCACGTAAATGAATGGCAATGAGTGTATGTGTGGCGATATCAAGAACCGGTTGACGGATCAATTTCAAACTTGGTTTGAGTGTAAATTTTGGGGTGGCAATGATCCGATTAGATTTTGGGGTTCATGAGTTCAAAGGTCAAGGTCACAGGACTCAATATATGTGTAAAAATGCCTCGTTCTTGCGATATCTCAAGAACCGGTTAACGGATCAATTTCAAACTTGGTATGAGTGTACATATCGGGGTAGCAATGATCTGATTAGATTTGGGGTCATGAGGTCAAAGGTCAAGGTCACAGGACTCCATATATATATGCGAAAATGGCACTTGTAATTGCAAAATTTCAAGAACTGAATGTCAGATTTCAATAAAACTTGGTACCTGAATGTATCATAAAGAGTCAACGTAGCCATAAAATGTTGGGGTCATGAGGCTGAGGTCAAGGTCACAGGACTCATTATACATGCAAAAAAGCTTGTAATGGCAAAATCTCAAGAGCTAAATGTCAGATTTCAATCAATCTTGGTACCTGAATGTTTCTTAGGGAGCCAATGTAGCCATCAAAGTTTGGGGTCATATGGTCAAGGTCACAAAAATGGTCACTCAAAATATATGAAAATATTTTTAAAACATTAATTCCATGCATGTTAATTTGGGCTTGATATTAAAATCGCGTGATAGCGGAGGCATAATTTTCGACTGCGCGCAGTCGAAAATCCATCTAGTTTGGCTTGCCTTTGCTTTGCCTTTGGCTTTCGGCAATCCTTCACTTTAGGGGGATATATTGTTTTTGGTTGCTAGCTTCAACCCTAACCCGAACACAAACCCTAACCCTAAACACTAACCCTAACCCACATAGATCTACAAAGTAAATGGTTCACTCAGGTTAACCATTTACACGCAATATATGCTAATGCGCTGGAGATAACAATACCAGCCATTCGTACACTGTTGCCGGTTCAACAGTTGACCGCCGTGTTTTAGGACGCATCGGTAAGGAAAACGGACGGGAAATAATCATTTTATTTCTACATTTTGCGGTCTTCAAAACAACAAAGTCGGTAATTATTATCAAAGTATATGAATTATGGATCACATAAACGAAAGTTTTTTTGCATTTGCTGGTAAATTGAGGGAGAAATCAGCCTCGGGACAAAAAAAATTGTTTCCGTTGGATAGTGCAGCGGGCGGAAGAGGTTGATCTCCGCACAACCGTATTGTAATGAACCTATGTGTGCCCTAACCCTAAATTTGGTGGCTAGTATAGGTCAGATTTAGTGGTTGGTCGCATGTCACCAACTGTTATACAAAAAGGGTGCCGTTGTTTTTCTGAACGCTTGCGAAGAAAAAATGTCATAGTTCAGCAACCCCTTGTCCTATTAACCCAGTTAAGGTCTCATTTTAAAGCTGAAAAATAGGGCTACCAATGTGGAAAATACTATTGAAAACAAAGTTAATACTAAAAAATGGCAGCTGTATATATTACAAGTTGTAGGGGTGGCGGAGCAGGTGGAGGAGGAGCAGGTGGAGGAGGAGGAGGAGGAGGAGGAGGAGGAGGAGGAGGAGGAGGAGGAAATGAGTAAGTTACATGTAAAAATTGTTGTTTACCTCATTTAATTTTTGTTGCTTTATGGAATTATCCATTTTACAGCAAATATAAAAACATTTTATAGGTCTTGAACATGAATTTCATTTTATTTTTTTGTACAAGGGTCATTCCATGTCAAATCACCCAAAAAAAGTGAAAATTTTCATCGTACCCCCTTCAAATTTGTTCATATTTGGTATGTATGATATTTCAACCTTTCAAAGCGCAAAGATTTAAGTTTTAGCCCAATCCGCCCAACGGTTTTGGCGCTATGGTCGATTATTCGGGGGTAGTTTTGTCAAAAATGGGCGTGGGCACCGTTTTTCAAATCGCCATTGTCCGTTAACCGTTGGGTCAATTTATTTTTTAATGGTGTCATTGGACTGGGGATGTTATATGCAATCCATTTATGCCATTTGTTTTCATGCATGAGCGAGTTTGGATACGATAACCTTTGACCTTAGGCTTCGACCTTCCGTTTCACCTCGTGGATCAAATAATCTTGAGAATTTGTTTGGCTTAAATCTTGGCTTGATATAATATCTACAACATATGAAAGAATTGGAGATGTATTATTTCTTGTTTTTTCTACAGCCTTGTTTTAAGTTTGCAAATTTCATGTAAAATTGAATTATTTTAGACCTACACCCATGTCCAAGAATTCTATAGGGGTGTATTGTATGAAAAAGACCTTTTCAAAGTCAGAATTAGAGCCTATTCACACTCTGGCTCACCAAGTCTGTTAAATAGACCTGCTAATCCCCATACAATAGCAATCCAGACAAATGACATTCTAATGATACCACATGTTTCCAACCTGACAATGGCCCTGTTGCAGAAAGAGATAAATCAATTGTGCAAACTTAAAACAAGGCTGTAGAGAAAACAAGAAATAAGACATCTCCAATTCTTTCATATGTTGTAGATATTATATCAAGCCAAGATTTAAGCCAACAAAATTCTCAAAATTATTTGATCCACAAGGTAAAACGGAAGGTTGAAGCCTAAGGTCAAAGGTTATCGTATCCAAACTCGCTCATGCATGAAAACAAATGGCATAAATGGATTGCATATAACATCTCCAGTCCAATGACCCCATTAAAAAATAAATTGACCCAACGGTTAACGGACAATGGCGATTTGAAAAACGGTGCCCACGCCCATTTTTGACAAAACTACCCACAAAGAATCGCCCATAGCGCCAAAACCGTTGGGCGGATTGGGATAAAACTTAAATATTTGCGCTTTGAAAGGTTGAAATATTTATCATACATACCAAATATGAACAAATTTGAAGGGGGTACGATGAAATCCATTGGGTGATTTGACATGGAATGACCCACAAGGCCTATTTATTATTTTTAGAGAACAGCTAGGTTGTACACCGTATTGTGTAGGCCTACACATGACAGTTAATTAAGGTAATTAGCCAAATTAAAGTATGCGAATTAAGAAATCTTCCAATTTGAAGTTACTGTTAACTAATCATTAATATCTGCAGCTAAAAAGACAACTTTTTTGGCAATAAGATATTTCAAAGACTCGTAGGAGCATCAGTATTGCTGAACTGCGGTACCGTATAATTAGGCAATTAATTAAAGTGTAATTAACAACCTATTGACATGACTTAGAATTAACTTTCACTTCTCAATTTGATTATTAGGGTATCCATAATATATCCTGAAAATATGACTTTGATACATGAAAGTATTAAAATTTTAGACTGCCTTAAGTGCAAAGGGTCCATTTTGAGAAAAACGCATTAGAAAATTCTGATTTGATTTACATTGCAGTCTATGGACTACTTAGTCATTAATTATGCAATTATGCATTAACGACAAACATTTTGAAGGTGAAAATGGTATGAATAATTAGAGTTTGACAATATCTATAACATATCTAAAAATACTTTTTTTGACCATTTTGACCATGTAACACAAATTTCACCACCTTAATTGTGACATGCGACCGGTTATAAGTCAGATTTAAGGGCTATGGTTAGATTTAGTGGCTATAAGTTAGATTTATTCGCTATGGTTAGATTTAATGGCTATGGACTATGGGCAGTATGAAAATTGAAGTTAGCAACCAAAAACAATATAGCCCCCTAAAGTGCAGGATTGCTGAACTTTGCCTGGCTTGCCAAAAAAGCCGCCAAAGCCTTTGCCGCCTAACTCTAGTGAACGCTAGCGCAGAGCGCTAGCGTTCTAGGTCGGGCTAATAGTGCCCCTGAATTTATCATTTTATGTGCACGATAATTGTGCTTAAAATTGATACGGTACTTACTAGATGGCCTTTTTGACATAGTTATTATTGTTATTTTCACTGTCGGCATTAAATGCCGACAGTGAAAATAACAATAATAATGTCAAAAAGGCCATGAAAGCGATAGATTTGTCGATCTAGGTACTTACCACCGATGAGCAGATAAATATGTGATACAACTATGGGGTGCATCAGAATGATGATTTTTTGCTCCATTCCGCATAAAAATTTATGCACCTCCTCGACTTCTTTCCGTGTCGTATCGCGAATTCTGAACGATCGATGATCGCGCTATGGTCTCCATTCAAGGCGCCCGCCGATTCCAAATAGACAGCAGATCTGACGCGCGCGTTTAGTGGTCGTACGGACTTACGCGTCAGATCGATCTGTCGTTTACTTGGAATCGGCGGGCGACTTGAATAGAGACCAAAGCGCGATCTTCGATCGTTCAGAAGTCGCTATAATTACTCTATAATGGTCAATAACTTTCCAACCATGCATCTGTTTGTAACCAAACTTCATTGGCATGAATGCGCGCAATTGGGCGAGACACATTACGGCTATCGCCTTGTCTTTTTAATTTTGTATTACAGACCACATTCCTGAAACAGAATCCAGAGCTGGATTCACTGTCTACGACTACGCAGAGGAGTATAAACTTAAGGAGACAGACACAAATAAATAGTAGTATTATCATCAAAAATAACATTTTTACACGAACAATAAAGACAAGTTACATGACCAAGTACATGTACTGCTATTTTCTTTTTTAAATTACAGACCACATTCCTGAAACAGAATCCAGAGTTACAGCACACTACACTTATGCCCCCTAAAAAGAAACCTCACTTCAGCAGACAATTCGCCAAGCATGAAGCACAACGCAAAAGATTGGCTAGGCAAGCAGAAGACTATCAGCAAAGTCAAAGCAGGCGAGAACAAGATGCAGCACGCCACGCCCATGCGCGAGCACTAAAAGTTGAAAAGGAGAGGGGACTTGGGCTACAGCTAGATGCAGCGCATCAAACAAGTGCACGAGTAGGTGAAGATGATGAGCAGAGGGGACACAGGCCGCAACATGATGCGGTACGTCATGCATGTGTGGGCACAACTTCATGTCACAAGAACACTTACAGGAACTAGAGGACCCGTGTAAATTGCACAAAATATTACAATTAAAAAAACACCCCAACTATAATCAACTATATTAAAACATTATTTTAAATCTACAAATGTACGATGGTAACCTGTCAGTGTGGCTTTTTTTGTAAACAACTTCGTGCAATTTGCATGGGTCCTCTAGTACAGAAGTCGTGCATTTATTATTCTGATATGATCACTGCAAAAGCAACTACATGGGCTTTGGACAGGGAAACAATGCTATCTCGATACTACAGCTCAATAGTGGGGTAAATCATAAATGACAAACTTGCATTCTTAAAACTGTTCTATAAAAATATGTGTAGGCAGTTCATTCACTAATCACTATACAAGCCTTTGTTTTGTACAACAAAGAGGAATGACACCCCTCTCCAAATCAAAGAAGATGAATGTTTGGTACATAGTTCGGTATCATTGCAGCTGTTTTGGGGGCATGTTAGAGAAAATCGTACATGTTCAGCACGAATCATATAGTGTGCATGTTCATGCAAAAACAATTGTACCATGGCAACCTCTGATAATTCTGTCAAAAAGCTATCTATTATATTAATACGGTAAGCTTCAACCCCCCGAATCGGTTCCCAGTCGGGCGCGCCTCTCCCCGAGGATTCGGCGACTCCCCGACCATTGTGATCGAAGGAAATACGTTTTGCGGAGGACGTAGAGGCATTCCTGAGTCGTCCCCACCCCGTGGTCATCGTCCAGATCGAAGAAAAGGGAGGGTGCACGATGCCAGTTGCCTGTTTAAGCCGCCGAGCATTGACTAGCGATTTACCGCCGCAACTTTGTTTGACCAATGAAAAACGGAGTTTAAAAAGCAAGATATAAATTTAGAAACATATTTTAAGTTTACAAGTTGCAAAATTATTTGATTTTTGATTAATATAAATTATATTATTATAACGCAAATGGTCGATATGATCTGTAGGTCTAAAATTGACAACGCAAGGTGTTATGTATTCGTAGTGTCATAGTCGAAAGGTTTAGTAGCTGGAATTTCGCTGCGCGTATACTCCACTGGTAGTAGTTTCAAACGTGCACACGGCTCAGAGTCATCTAAACCGCCTTCGGCTACCGTGTTTATTTGCATAGTTTGTTGACCAGAGAATCGGATTAATTCCTCGTCCCGATGGTCGTATAAGTGCAATAACACCATCCCGTGGCAAGATACGTTAATTTGCAGTGGCGAACTACCATCTTAACCGAACACAAAAAGTAACTTCACCCCTAGGGAAAACGTCATAATTTCTTAAATAATACCTTTATAAAGATTTTTCTTTCACCAAATGATTGCTATGATGGAGCTGTAGCTTCTGTGTAAAAATCAGACATATCCGTGAACGTACGGCTGACTGAGCACAAATAAAAGACAAAATGGGCGGAAGGGAGGGTCGGGAAAAGTATCCGCTCCTGATCACTGATGCAATTTATTAAATATATATGTAGAGATAGCTAAGGTCATTCCGTCCAAGGGAATATATCCCCGGGTTTCAAAAGAAAATGAAAAACAAAACAAATTTGGAAATTAAGCTTTTAGGACAAAGCGATGAAGAAGGAGAGGAAGGCGATCACCGTCCCCTTCCTTACTCAAAACTTTTTGTCATTAGTCTTTTAATACACCCAATATTATCGAATTGCGTCATGATAGTTGTAAACAGAATGTACGGAGGATGGGGTTACATGTTTACCGAAAATCGTTCGGATTGGGAGGAAATTCTTTACCCGCCTTGTTACAACACTTACATGTACAAGGAAAGAGTTAAACATCCGCACAGGATTGATAATACGACATACGAGTATAAAGAGTGTCATTTTATTAAATGCATGAATAGACAGCTATGTACTCATTCCCTCCAGCGCAATTATTTATCCCCAGGTTTCACAAGAATATGATAAACGTATACATAACAGGGGATAATACTGAAATCGGAAATCAAACCTATAGGACAAAATCCTGCAGATTTGGAAAAGGGGGAAAGGTGATCTCCGTACCCCTACTAACTTCGCAAAAAAGAAGAAAACTACGAAACCGCCTCGAGTGCATGTGTTTATATATTTTGTCATGTATAATAAGACGTCATCATATCTGCATTATTATTATAGTTAACATTTAAAAACAGTGTACCGGGGATATCCGATGGGTCGGGTTCACTGAAAGGATGTATTGCAATAACATGTACAAAAGAGCGGGGTAGAGGAGGGATGGAACACCTGTGTCTCTTTCGTATTTTAACCATGTGGATAGGGAAGTTTTAATTAATTTGTAAAGGTCGTTGTGTTCTTAAAATCGTGATGGCTCTTTCTGACTAAAAACCCCGTGGATTTCCGCGGGAGCCGCTAGTGATATTATTAATTGGCTAAATACCCACATTTAGTTCAAGTAAGTTTTGATGAATTGGACAATGTTAGTGTTGCTATTAAAGTCCCTTTAAAGTGGACTTCCATACGATTTCAAGCTTCTAATGATTAGAAGACAGATATTCTAGGTCAATTTATAAACACAATTTTGTATGAAAAAAGTATGATTGTGGGTTCTTATAATTGGTTTTGAAATTCTAATGACACAAATTCACGAGCGAGCTTGTTCTATCCCACAATGCACCAATTTTTGACGTGCGACCCTCACTATGCGCCTATCTATGTTTTTACACTGCAGCGAATGTGTTCTTTTGATCGGACCAATACAATGCTCGATCATGAATAGTGACTGTGCCTTTGAGCATTACTGCATTATTGAACTGTTTGAAAATACTTGCCTGCCCGACATTGTAACACGTTTGGCTTTCATTGGAATTTGAATAGACACAAAGTTCTGTAAACGTGGTTATTGAATTTGCTGGCTCTGCATGACCGGCTATTATGAATGACACACGCAGTGATCACAATGCAGTGTCACCGGATTCAAGCCTTCTCAAGAAATTGAGCAAAGTGAGGGTGCTACATAAGGGTCTCATGATTGTGTGCGGTAAATTTAATTATTTCCTCGAGAGTTCATGACATTAGACAAATCTCTTAGAAATCAACCAAAGTGAGTCAAATCCTGAAAATATTCAAGCACATCCCTAGATTGATTTCTAATATACTGTTTTTTTCTTCTTTTTTGTCTGGAATTCTCCTTTAAGGGGGGGGGGGGGGCCCTATGCCTGAGATTGGTCATGAAAATGATTTTGATTTTATATTTATTTTGCCCTTTGAATAAACTACAAATACAATTAAAAAAAAAAGTTTTTGAACCTTTATAGCACCCTTTAAACCCCCCATGAATAATCATCTGAACTGTTGCCACGGCAAGAGTGAGGAAATATCTGCAGAAAAATGCTTATTTCAGAGCCATATATTCAATTTTCATTTAGGTTTTTACACATGCATACACCTTTAGTATTCTTTGAACTATTTTAAGTTTTCTAACTGGTATTGACTATAATTTTAGTAGCTAGGTAGTAAGTATGGCAGAAATTAACAGAAATGTAGGAACATTTTAATGTTAAAGATAGATAACAGTTTTGGGAAAGTTACCGAAAACATTTATATTGGCCAAACTAATTGATCAATATTATTAAATAAGTATTGAAAAAGGGCTTGCATTGGTTGGTAAAATCAGAATCTAAGCATTGTTAAATGCAGAAATCCAATGGACGCCCATGAAATTGATCAATCCACCGCCCGTTTGCACCTGTCCGCACTGCTAGCACTGGGCTGGAGATATCGACAAGCCGGCATACCGGATAGCACATGTGCACCACATGTTTTTTTGCACGTAGCGTATGCGCGATTCCGCGATGGTGATATATTTACAGTAAATCAGTTTTATAATTTTGCAAATACATCACATTAGGTTACACAGTAGTTAGGGGACTACCTCTCCTCAGCGCTGGCGAGCGGTCTTGGTTTTCCACTGTCAAGCTAGTTCAGATTGGACCTTGGGGAATTTATTTGATCCCTGTTCGCTCTTATCACTAGCCCCTAGGCGCTGATGTGTCAATTTACTGGCAGCAAGAGGAGGAAGTGAGGAGAAAGAGAGGAGGTATGTCAAGGTCGTTGGCCAGTGGACCCGAGCTAGACCAGAAGTGTTATAGTGTTAGTCTTAGTAATTAAACTCAGTAAAAGTATACTGTAGGTTATAACATTGGTTGTGTGAGTATTATATAAGGTTTGCGAGATGTGTGTATAAAAGAGACTGGGAGAGAGAATTCTCATTCTGGGGAAAACATTGCTAAAATCTTTCACTGCACATTTACCAGAATGATTGTTTAATAAATGCTACTCTCTTGGTAAAGTTTTTGGCCTCAAAAGAGACTGGTGTTTTACTTTTAGAATTAATTTAGTTTAGTGTCCACTACAGTCTACAGGCAGGATAACTGCTACAGACAACTTAAATAGACATGCTGTCTGAATGTTTATAGGTCATAATAAGAATGAAGAGGTCTGCAAACATAGACTAGTGGTCATACAGTGAACTGCAGCCCAGAGAAGATTATCTCTATGATAGCACTAGGCCTGGGGGGAGGAGGCAGTTAAAACAGCATGGATTGTTGCCTGAAGAGATAAAAGTGTCAACATCAGAAAAAAATGTGACCAGTTGATTTCCACCGAGGTGGAACTCACGCTAACAGGGCAAACACGTCATGATTAGTAGGCGGTTTCCTGGCCAAATTGTTGTAATCCCATGTTAGTAAAATGATGTTCTTTCACATGGTTGGTAATAAGAGCGTACATTTCTTTGTTTGTGTGTGGGGCGTTTCCCACTACTGTCATTTCCCTTTAAGCTTTAAGGGCGTTGTCCAAATCCTCAAAATCCAATCGGAATTCTAGCAGTTCCCTCATACCTATACCTTATTGTCTTTGTATAACAATAAAAGCATGGAACATGGCTAGTTTTAAAAAAAAATTCCCTTTCGTTAAAAAGATTTTTATGATTCAAGTGTTTAGATGTAAAATTGTCCACTGGATCGTTGAAACCGTGTACAAAATCAGTGCAATTAGTAAATTAGTGAATTAGTCCGAGCTAGGCTCCATAGACATACCACCGAACCTTGATTTTTGATATATACTACGTTTTTTGATGGTTTCTTGATAATTCCAGGGTGCTGATTCCAAAACCTTGAGCGTTTTTTTTTTTACGCGAAAATCCAAAATGGCCGACGAAACATGGAAATTTGCCTCTTTTGGCCCCCCAGAATGATATAATCTCAACTTAAACGCCATTCTACACAAATAAATCAAATCAAATTTTGTTCCTCGAGTTAACTTACAATATAATGAAACTGAATATATGCTAAGAGCTGCTTATTATTGTGTTTAGGGCACAATTAACATTCAAAATGGCCGCCAGATCCATTTTATGTACAATATGAATGGGTATTTCAATGTACAAATGGAATCGTTATACAAAGTAGGACCAATTTTCCCCATATGGCGGAATAATTTGTATTTTCAATTTAGTTAAGATTATTTTGTCATGCTGATTCTAAATCTGAAGAGTGCCAATCACGAAACCATGAGTTTTTTCTTTAAAATGCAAAAATTCAAAATGGCCGCCAAAGAGGGAAATTTGCATCTTTTAGCCCACCAGAATGATATAACCTCAATTTAAAAAAACATTTTGCACAAATGTATTGAATTGGATTTTGTTCTTTAAGTTAATTATTATTCTAATGAAACTGCATATATTTGCTAAAAGCTGTTTATTATTGTGTAAAGGGCACAATTTTAATTCAAAATGCCCGCCAAACCCATGTTTATGTATGGTATGATTTGGTAACAATATACACATGGAATCATTAGTACACAAAATAGGCCAAGTCTCCCTATTGTGGAATAAATATACATTTCTATTGATCCAAGATTATTTTGTTATGCTGATTCTAAAACTGAAGAGTGCTAATCACAAAATTTATTATGTTTTTGTCAATTTAAAAAATCCAAAATGGCCGCCATAACTATAAAATTTGACATTTTTTAACTTAAAAATCGTAGAATTCTAAATTTTAAGACAAATTTACTAGGATACATCGATAACTTATTTGTTAACATATACAATGCTTTTTGGTGGTTTCTAGTCAATTTGGGGGTGCTGATTCCAAAGCTGCCAAGTGCCAGACAAGAAACCTTGAGGGTGTTTTTTAAATGCAAAAATCCAAAATGGCCGACGAATCACGGAAATTTGCTTCTCTTAGCCCCCCAAAATGATATACCCTCAATATCAGTGACATTTTCCATGAATAAATTTAATGGCATTTGGTTCCTTGAGTTAACTACCTTGCAAATTAAACTAAATGTGTACTAAAACTGTTTTTCACTGATTTTAGGGCATAATTTACATTCAAAATGGCTGCCCAACCCATTTTGTATGTAAAATATGAATTGGTATTTCAATACACAAATGAAATAAATCATAAAACAGGCTATATTTTCCCCATTTGGTGGACAAATAAAACTTTTAATTTATGTTAGATTATTATGTCGTGATGATTCTAATTCTAAAGAGTGCTAATCACTAAATGTGTATTTTTTGTGAAATAAACTCCCCAAAATGGCCGGATCATCACACAACTTCCTGCCAATGGCGGGCAAAACTGAGCGCTACGTGGTTGGCCTCTGCCAGAACTTTGATTGTGCACATTCCATGTAGCAGATCACAACTAAGCAGGTGGTTCATGGTCTAAGGGCCTTGACCACACTCACGATCTGCTGGGCCATTCTTGGTCACGTGTGTGACCCAAAACATGACAAATTTTGAAATGGGATGCTTATATTTCAGTAAATATGAGACTATAATGATTTTTACTTCATATGTGACTTGAATATGTTGTAGTCTTTCAAACTTAACACAAAAGATTTTATAAGGATTACGTCACTCAATGTCAGAGGTCAAATGGCATGGGTCACGTGTGTGACTTCGCATGGAGCGCTTTTTTCATAACTAAATTTCATTTGGAAAATTCTTTAAAATATGAATAGCTATAATGTTCATCTTATTACCAGAGAAGTACTATACATTTGTAAGTACAACAATAGCAATGAATGAGAATTATATCAAACCGTTGTTTTTTATAGTACTTAATTATGTGGCAACGTCTGGTCACGTGTGTGACATTTTGGGGTGGTCACGTGTGTGACATGTACAATATGAATGGGAAAATGGGAATTTTATAATATCGGGTTTAGAAAAGAATGAAAGGTTGATTTTTTACAAAGTTGGTATCAACCTGTACAGGAAAGTGAGAAGAATGAGCTTGCTAATTATCCTTTTGATATCTTGATTATTTTCTGAATTATGATTATTAGAAAAATATTGAAATATGTAAATTTATGCAAATGAGTAAAAAAGTTTCATTTTAAACTTCAAATCATGTATTTCATGAAACTTTACACATGGATCATTCCAAAAATGGAACAAAACTACAGAAAAATAATACTTCAATTTTTCCGAAAAAGTTTCACTTTTCAAAGAATGGCCCTGCTGCACCTTCGATGTATACTCCACAAAAAAGAAACTGGACACTTGTATGAGACCAAATATTTCGTATTCATTAAAGATAAAATATATGATATTGTATTATAAAGATAAAATTACCTTCTTCAATATTCGCATGAAATCCAGATGAAATCATTCATGCATGACTTGTCACGGTCAATTAACCACACCAAGGTCTGTTTTCAAAAATAGCAAAAATGGAACATCCACTCAACCATATAAATGTTGATAAGCATAATGTAAAACGCAATATTCATGAGATGGCATAATTTTTCATTACAAATGTGATCTTTTCTATCTTCATCTCAATAAAAATTATGAATGAAGACAAATTGTGAACGTTATAGGTGTTATTTTCATCCAAGAGTAACAAAATGGGGAATTCCATGGCAAAGCTTTATTAGTCAAAACCACAGTTTGTGCCCTTATTTCAGCATGAAAATGGTATAAATTCCTCTCAAGAATTATACCGTAGTCCAAAGAGCTTCAAAAGCTGAAGTCACCCTTGGTCAAACAGTTGGGCAGTCTTTAACATTACATTTCTCTAGGTAAATATGGTTAAAATTGCAGGGGACACATGAAATAGACAAGCTTCATGCCTGTAATACAGACCAGTATGATAATGCTCTCATAACCTGGCCCTGTTTTATTGACAAATTTAGAGCTTGTTCATAACAATACAGTTGAATAATGTGATAATTTACTTGCCCCGCTCATCTTGTTTTAAATGAAAAGCTTACTATCACTTCAGTCGAATGGTGTGGTCCTCCATTGTTTTGCTATTTTTGAAAACAGACCTTGCTAGTGTTAATTGACCATGGCATTTCATGCATGAACGATTACACCTTTAAGTTATACCCTGCATGTAGAGGACTAAATTCCCTTAAATTTGATATATGATCGTGTACACTTTATCGTACATTAATATGAAATATTTCAACTTATACAAGTGTGCAGTTTCTTTTTTTGCGGAGTATCATGTATATCCCTAGTTCAACATGTTGGACTTGCTTCTACCCATGCCTGTTCGAAGCCTATTCAGGCTATATACGCCAAGTCATCCAGGGTTGGTTGAATCCTACTGCCAGTTTCTTTGATAGCTGTATAGGCATACGCATGTCTACTGGCATGTCATCCAGTCTCTCTTCCCAGAGTCTCTCTTCCCAGGGGAAGCCATTATTCTGCATGCGCCAACGACTCTTCTTTCCCGACAGGCGCGAAGAAGCGTATGTTCTCAATCAGGGTCTTCACCATGTTGGTCAGGTGCATGTTGTAAGTCACACCCAGTAGTTTGTGTAGGAACCTGCGATGTACTAAAAAGTGTACTAAATACTGTTCATTTTTGTGTTTAGGGCACTATTTTGCCACCAAATATATGTTCAGTACAATATTAATGTATAATTGTACTATATTCAACGAAATGTAAATTAATAAAAGGTCATATTTTCGATAAGGTGTATTGAACACAATTTTGTAAAGCTTATTTTATCATGATGGTGATCTAAACTTTCGAAAGTGGCAGGTGCCATTTTTCAAGGTTTTTGTACAAATTTAAAATACCAAAAATGGCCACAACTAGATTAAAAAACAAATATTTGTTGGGGCTCCAAATCATGTCATCACTTTTTATAGAAATCTTACTAAGTAGATTGAATTGCACTTATTTATTATTATTTTTGGGCCATTACCCAACATGCAAAATTAAATACGGCCTTACTCGATACCGATTGCTGTTCTGTTTTAGGTACAATTTCAATTAAATTTTTCAGATTTAAAATCACCATGACTAATTATTTTTAAAAACAAATCAAACTATCGTGCTCGTGCATTTCCGCCATATGGAGGAAACTGGGCCATATTTAATTTGCATTCATTATTATACATAATACAGTAGAGTTAGCCATTTAAATTGTACGTCAACTAGGTTTTGCTGCCATTCTTAATTTTAACTGTGCCAGAACCACAACAAATAAACAACATTCAGTACATCTGCATTTATTTTAATTTAAAAAAGTACCTTTGTTTCTTAACTGGCACCCATCAAAGTGGGAATCAGCACTTATCGCATTGACAAGGAATCTTACAAAATGTATTTTAGTAAATTTGTCTTAATATGTAAAGAAAACTGTCAAGTTTTATCATTTTGGTGGCTATGTTGGGATGTTTATTTCACCAAAAAATTACATATTACATGATTTTATATTCTTCAGATTTAGAATCAGCACAACATTATCATGTAAAATCAATCAAAGGCATTATTTTCTTACCAAATGGAGAGAATATGGCCTATTTTATGATTAACTATTTCATTTGTGTATTAAAATACCAAGTCATATTTTACATAAAAAATGGGTTTGGCAGCCATTTTGAATGTAAATTATGCCCTAAAATCAGTGAAAAATAGTTTTTAGTACACATTTAGTTTAATTTGCAAGGTAGTTAACTCAAGGAACCAAATCCCATTAAATTTATTCATGAAAAATGTCACTGATATTGAGGGTATATCATTTTGGGGGGCTAAGAGAAGCAAATTTCCGTGATTCGTCGGCCATTTTGGATTTTTGCATTTAAAAAACACCCTCAAGGTTTCTTGTCTGGCACTTGGCAGCTTTGGAATCAGCACCCCCAAATTGACTAGAAACCACCAAAAAGCATTGTATATGTCAAAAAATAAGTTATCGATGTATCCTAGTAAATTTGTCTTAAAATTTAGAATTCTACGATTTTTAAGTTTAAAAATGTCAAATTTTATAGTTATGGCGGCCATTTTTGATTTTTTTAATTGACAAAAACATAATAAATTTTGTGATTAGCACTCTTCAGTTTTAGAATCAGCATAAAAAACAATCTTATATCAATAGAAATGTATATTTATTCCACAATAGGGAGACTTGGCCTATTTTGTGTACTAATGATTCCATGTGTATATTGTTACCAATTGATACCGTACATAAACATTGGTTTGGCGGCCATTTTGAATTTAAATTGTGCCCTTTACACAATAATAAACAGCTTTTAGCAAATATGCAGTTTCATTAGAATAATAATTAACTTAAAGAACAAAATCCAATTCAATACATTTGTGCAAAATGTTTTTTAAATTGAGGTTATATCATTCTGGTGGGCTAAAAGATGCAAATTTCCCTCTTTGGCGGCCATTTTGAATTTTTGCATTTTAAAGAAAAAACTCATGGTTTCTTGATTGGCACTCTTCAGATTTAGAATCAGCATGACAAAATAATCTTAACTAAATTGAAAATACAATTTGTTCCGCCATATGGGGAAAATTGGGCCTACTTTGTATAACGATTCCATTTGTACATTGAAATACCCATTTATATTGTCCATAAAATGAAACTGTCCGTTTTTTTTTTTATTACATGCACTAAGTATGCATGATAGTACGTGCGCGATATGCACCATATACCAGTATAGTATACAGTACATAATTATATAGTTCGATCAGCTCAGTCACTCAGTTCAGTTGGTGTTTATTTTGCTATCGCTCGAGTTATCCTACTGGTGAAATTATTGTGATATTTGTCACTTCATATTTGTTGACACCATGACACTAAAAGTTGTAGGAGGATTCAGGTGACAAACTAGACTTTTGTTAGCAGTTTTGCTACGTATGAGCACGTAACTGTGCTGGTGCATATCGCATGTGCGCGTACGATCATGCGCTGCATACTTAGCATGCAATAAAAATGGCAACAAGGCTGTCCCTAATGGACAGTAAAATGAATTTGGCGTCCATTTTGAATGTCAATTGTGCCCTAAACACAATAATAAGCAGCTCTTAGCATATATTCAGTTTCATTATATTGTAAGTTAACTTGAGGAACAAAATTTAATTTGATTTATTTGTGTAGAATGGCGTTGTAAGTTGAGATTATATCATTCTGGGGGGCCAAAAGAGGCAAATTTCCATGTTTTGGCGGCCATTTTGGATTTTCGCGTTTAAAAAAAAACGCTCAAGGTTTCATGTCTGGCACTCGTCGGATTTGGAATCAGCACCCTCGTATTATCAAGAAACCATCAAAAAACGTAGTATACATGTATATAAAAAAAACAAGGTTCGGTGGTCTCTAGCTCGGACTAAATATCACTTTGCATTTTTGCTCATTTCTTGGCCATATTTAACGTCCATTTAACTTAAATATTTTCACACAATACCCAGTGGACATATCAGGTAACAAAAAATATACATTATACGTATGTATCAACCATTCATCACTTTTTGCACATGTCGACAAGTTACTAGATCCCTTTAAAGTGGTATGAGCATTTCTTCAGTTCTCAATGGATCTCCCCCAAATTTTCACCATATATTTAAATCAACCATATCCAAAAGCCTAGATGGTTATTCCACAAAATTTTGATATTTGTTTGTATGTTGTACGAAGAAAGAATGACCAACATCTCAAGAATCACTAATGCTACAGTCACAAATTTTTCTCCCTACGGCGGATTTTCTACGATTTTGAGAAATCGTGATATCGTACGATGTCTGTGGTATTTTAGAGTAGCAGTCACATATTCTCCGGGCCCCGTACGATGACCTTTGTCTTAAAATAAAACATAAATCGCACGGCCCCCGTGAACACAAACTAAGTGCCCGTACGGGTGCCTTACGGTACTCTTACGGTGACTCCACGGTACCCGTACGATTTGAGTGGCCAAATTTTCTGTCTCAAAATCGTACGATATTCAAAAAAAGGCTGCGATGTCCATGCTGTGCCCGTGCAATGTCCTTGTGGTGCCTGTGCGATGCTCTCTACGCTGTTTTTAACGGGCTTACGGCAAGTAAAAAATCGTACGATGCATTTTTTTAAAAACTCCGCGTTAAACAAATTTTGGACATCGTACGGCGAGGAAAAATGCAACGGCGACCGTACGATAGCCACGGCACCCGTGTGGGCGCCGCAAGATTCCCGCAAGATTTCACCTAAAAGTGGCATCGTACGGGCGCCGTAGCCCAAATCGGACCATTTGTGACTGTAGCATGAACTGAGCTCTGGTAAAATGGGATCATAGAGTTGAGGGCCTTTATATAAACCAAAGCTGACATGTGTACAAAATTTGAGAGAAATCGGTTGCAAAATAACAAAATAAATAAAGTTTCAAATATGAGTGTAAAATTTGGGCGTGAATCACATCGATAAAGTACATTTAACATTTACATGCAATGCATGGTAATATGCTATAGTTAAGCATACCGGCCATATTTTGTACACTGTTCCATTCAATGTTTTAGGACATTTTGCTGTTTTCAAAACAACAGAGTTGGTAATTATCAAATTATATGAATTGTGGATCTCACAAACAAAAGTTTTTTGCATTTGCTGGTAAATAGAGAGAGAAATCGGCCAGCAGTGATATATTCTTGTGTTGGATACTGTAGCAAAGGGAACATGCACTATTGTAATGTAGCTATGTGTGGCAGGAATGACCTTTTGACCTTGACCTTTGACCTTTGACCCCAATCCCATAATGGTGATATGCAATGAATTTCAGAGAAAAAAAATCAGTCTGATAGATGTGACAAATTACCCCCCCCCCCCTTTGAAAAAGTCTGTTTTCGTTGAAAAGTAGGAAACTTGTTGCCATCAATTGCCCCCCAATTGCCATCAAAGAGGTATGTAAATCCTAAAGAATACATTTATCCACAAAATATTTGTATAAAGGCAAGGGGAATATGTCAGTACCAATCATGATTTCAGCTGCTTTAACATATTTTCATGGTTCACTGATACATACATGTACATGTATGCCATCATATAAACTATAGTGCAAGTGTACATAAGTGGTGTTGCAAAGGATTCAGAGGTTAGTCTACATTGATGGAAAGGGGACAATAAATCCATGGATGATGTTGGTGGGGGGGGGGGGGGGCAGGGCTGTAGCATCCAGCGAAAAAAATACACGGGACCGGCGGGCGAATTCGCCCCCGAAATGCCCAAATTCGCCCCCCCAAAAAAAAAAATTCGCCCCCGAAATTTTTTTTTTTTTTTTTTTTGGGGGGGGGGGGGGATTTTC
The DNA here is from genome assembly GCA_037951105.1 of Echinarachnius parma. NCBI lineage: Eukaryota > Metazoa > Echinodermata > Echinoidea > Clypeasteroida > Echinarachniidae > Echinarachnius > Echinarachnius parma. The sequence goes on from JBAMJV010007235.1 coordinate 56,492, forward strand.
GGGATTTTTTCTGAGATTTTTCTGCTTGGATTGTGATCAAATGCTTATAAAATGATCACTTACAGCATTATAGCTCATTAGTAGCCCCTGAAATTCGAAAAAGAGCCCGGAAATTTGTAGCCCCGAAAGTTGGAAAAGTAGCCCCCGAAAATTGAGCCCCCGAAATAAAAATATTAATATTTCGCTGGTAGCATCAGTCCTCTGTTCTGTGAATATCGCCTAAAATAAAAAATATATTCACACATTATTTCTATTTTCCTTACTCAGGTGCTCAAGAAGAAGAGGAAATGTCTAACCCCGAAATATAGATGGAAGAAGAGTACCTTGTTAAGACAAAGGATGGAGTCTGCTCCACAGGAAGTTCTGTCATGTATTGTGCCGCTCCAAAATCCCTCCAGCAAAACAAGTGATGTCCTAGGGCTAGGTGCTACATCCCTCAGAGTCCAGGGAGCCTGTACAAACACAGCAAGTGAATTAGGATGTGCTCTTCCCCAAGGGCAGACTCCTACGCAATCAAGTTCAGCCTTTGATACCGATTCCCTGGATGAGACCTCTTCAAATAGGTACATGTATCATCCATCGCCAAAAACTACCAAGGTCGAGACCGTTGGTTAAGTTGTGTTATGGGACCATTGGTTTAGATGGTCGAGACCGGTAAAAAGTGGACCTTTTTCAAATCTAATTTGTCTTGTTTTGTTTTTTTGTTGGGGGGGGGGGGGGGGGGGTGCGGGGTGCATACAGGCCTGCTATTGTGAAATGAAAGTCACAGACGCAGGGTTTTAATATACGCGCGGACGTGGGGGAAATACAAAAAATTGCGTCACAACAATGCGGGAATTATTTATTTTTTATTTTAGGGGCCTACTTTTTCAATCTGATGGATATCACAAAATATTTAACATAATACCTAGTATGGTAATTTAAGGGGCTACCTACTGAATGTAGGGGGCTATATTGAAATTTTTCAGCACATATTTTCAGATTAAAGGACCTAAAGAATACAACGTACTTTGGACTTGTAAAATAGGTCTGCTGAAAAAAAATCCATGAAAATAAACACAGTAGTGATTTAAGACTTATTTTCTGATGCCAAATCTCATTTAGCAGCCAGTTTACGCCCCACCCACATTTAGGGTCCAGAATCGGCAGCGTGATTGACAATTCATTGGCTTACGTCATGACGCGTCATCTACATAATTTAGTTCATTAGTCCGTTCTTTAGATGACGTCACATTTTGGCGATTTAAAAGGGGCGTTCCCAGGACAATTAGATATTTACTAATTACCCCCAAATTGATTGATTTCATGAGAAATGACTGCCAAATTCTTTTTCTTCAAGAACAATTACATATAGAGAGCCGAATTGTGAAAATTAGGCCATCTAGACGCTGTTGAACCATAAGCTGGCATTTTTGCTCACTGCTACTGAGAAGTGCATAATTCCTGTTAATTCTAGTCGTATATTTCCTGTTAGGTATCAGTAATAACCACAGGTAACCATTGTTGTTTAGTCTTCTGCTTATTTCAATGGTTCAGTAACTCACTTTTGTTAGAGCATGCTCAGATGACGTTTCGTGCAGTACTGTTGGAAAACATAGCAGCCTCCAGTGGTCAGGCAAAACCGATGTTAGTCTCAAAAACATTTATTATTTCCATTATTAGTAACCCAAAAGGAAATATACAAGTAGAAGTAACAGGCATTGTAACAGGAACAGGCATTGTAACAGGAATTGTTGTCCTCAAAATTGTCTGTTATCATTGAGCTGTAGTTTTTCTTATTTCTAGCCAGATATTGTACATTTCAGAGATTATGCCTCATATTCGATTTCTTGCATTGACAACAAACCAATAGAACACTTAATTGATAACAAAGTCAGCAAAAATGCCAGCATTTGTTCCCCCTTTGATGTGTTGTGTGACAAGATGTTTTATTTTCATTATCCAGGGAATCAAGTCACCAGTCTGAAGCGGTTGACTATCAGCACATAGTCCATCTTCCGGATGTCCATGCAGCTAATGATTGGAGACAACAGAAAAGACGTTTCTTACATCAGCATGACCACCTCACTGAAATGAGCAGCGATGACAGCTTATTAGATCAAGAATTTGCAGTTCACCTACTCAATGTTCATTCCAAGTTCTGCATCCAGCCTTCCTGCACATTTGGACTGGTTGATGGCCACATCCCTGCTAAGTCAAACTCTAGTGACCGTATGCATCTGGCACAGATTAACAACTCTGGTATAGTCCAACAAGGGACTGTTTTAGATCATATCAGGCCACAGTTTTCAACAGGTATGACAACAACTCCCATCTTAAAGGTGCACCTGTAAAGTGTCAGATATTGCCCAAAATTACATTTGAGACTTCAATCCTATACCAAAAACATTGTAAGATATGTCCAAATGATGTGTGAAAGTTTCATTGAAAAAGAACACTGCTTTCTTGGTTAAAAAAACAAAAAATTGCATCAGCTTTTACAACGAATTACTGTATAACGTGTATGAGGTTCATGACCGTTCATTAACGCTCTTGAGCTGAATTATGGCAATTCCAGCGTGACAGACGGGACATCCACTTTTTAACAGTATTGATTGATTTGTAGGCAAATAGTTCAACATTAACAGGAATTTTTATGCTTATGATATTAAATTGCAGTCATGCTTTCAAAATATATGAGTTTAATTTTGTGTGACCTCTGACCTAGTTGTCAGTGGGTCGTTAAAGTCAGCGTGACAGACGGGACACACTTTTACCATGCTTTTTTCACGACCTTACTTCATTTAAAATCCCTGCTCACTGGATGGTCTTACAAGGTTGCTCATGTCTATGGGTTATTACTTGCCTAGGGCCAGTTGTATGCCACTACCAAGGGAAATCCCTTATGTTTGTCTTACATGTGAACAAATCCAAAATAAGAGTGTGACAGACAGGACAAGAAAAACGTGACAGACGGGACATGTACAATTCCTATGGGAGAATTGGACAATCTGTAAAATATACATTTCCAGTCATTTTGGGGAGTTTTTCTGAAATAAATTGTACCTTTACTGACAATAGTAGTTGCTAAAAGATAAAAGCAGCATTAATTTTGATATTTTAATTGATTGAGGTAGGTAAACTATGAAATAATCAAATTGTTCATAGTGCAACACGATATCCAATGCATGGGACTGTAGAAAATCCTAAAATCCCCCCAAATTACCTAAAATGTTGTTTTTTGCAGGTTATTTAAGTTGATAATGTCGTCCACTATTGTGATAAGCCTATTAAGTGACAGTTGGAGCTAAACAGTTCTATCATAAAATAGCAACAAACTAGTTGAATTAAGAAATGAATAGTAAAAAGGAGCGTGATGGACGGGACAAAAACGTGACAGACGGGACAAGATAAAAACATTGATAATTATCTTCATAACATATTTTTTTTTTTAAATTGAGCGTTAATGTAAAGGTAATAGGCCTTAGTTAATAAATATAAAGTTTGACCCAAAACTAATCACAGGTTTTCGCTAGGAATTAATTAATCATTAAAAAACGTGACAGACGGGACAAAAATTGAGTTGAACTTTGACCTCCAATAAATATACGAAATACAGGTACATGTACTTTGGGAAATTTTCAATATTTATGTGAATTTTCACTTCTTTTCTGTTATTTGCATTCAGCTTTTGAATATGAATCTAGATATAATATGGATATTATCAGTTTCAAATTACCCTTTTTTATTACAAATATGTCTTAATCCAATTAATATGTCTAAAAATGCAGATTTTCGGCAAAAATGGCAAAATATCAAAAAAGCAAATACGGCTACAGTAAGTTCAAGTCATGCATTATCAACTATCAGGAGAAAAAAAAATCCACGACAAACTTAATTTGTGACCTTACACCACAAAACGACCGTTATGTCTCTGTGGTAGTTTCTCTTTTATTAGCTAAAATAGTCAAATTTTGTTCAAAATATGAGATTTAGGATTTTGGTATTTCCTAAATAAGCATATCTTAATCTACCTTCTGGGAAATTTTGAGCGTCGGAAATCAAGTTTAAATATTAATTTTTAATTTAATAAATGTGATCGTATTACAGCACTTGAATAGACACTGGTCTTTAAAGCGGCCCGTTTCTCCCTTATTTTAAAAATGCTTCAGCCATATTCCATATATTTGGCATTCATTTTGAAAGGGTTTGCTTAGTCCAAATATGACAATTATATACCATTTTAAAGGTAATGGCTTCTATTTTAATGTTATATGAAAATAAGCAAAATCAGTTTTCCCGACTTATTGGTCGTTTTGTGGTGTAAGGTCACATTTGTTTAGTTTTAGTAGACATTTTCATGGAATTGCCCAATGATAGATATCGTCATACTAAAGGGGCATTCAAAAAAATCTAACCCTATTTTATTCTTCTTTTACTATTCAGCCAAACAACACGGTAGAAGAGAAACATGGAAGCTCCAAGTAATTTTCGTGGAGTTGGACACTTTACTGGTTTCACTTTGATCGAGTCTCCAGTAGATGAGAAGCCATGTTTGAATACCATTACATTTACCTCTTCTTGTTAGAAATAAAGCAGGCATGTGAGACTTCCGCGTTTCCGCGGAATTCCGCGTTTTTGAAATATTAAATTTTTAAAATTAAAAAAAAAAACTTTACTGTATTAAATGTATAGAGACAACATTTAAACGTAAATCTTACCAAATCTTACCTAGTAATTTTACAAGAATTATGAAAAATAAGGTCGAGAATGCACCAGCGAGCATATAATACTCGGACTTTGTGCTCGCAATGTGCACTTCCCGCACACTTGTGCAATTACGCCACGACTTTCCTCTTTTTTTTTTCTTACCCCACTCACATGCCTGTAAAGGGAACCACCATCCAAATTTTTTTTTTTTTTTTCAAATCGAAAGTTATTAGTTTTGGTAATCCGTTTCACCATAGACGTACTAGAGATGGACAATGAACGAATATTGTCTCTTTGACCCAATCATGGTCACCGCTGCATTCATTGCCAGGAGTTATTTCCAATGATATTGTCTCATCAGGTGCAAGGACAATTATTTTCATTTCATGGTGTTTTACGCTAATGCATTTCTTGTCGAGTCATGAATGCTATAGGTTACTGGTCTCGGGATCAGCACATCATAAATTCTACATTTTTTGGTAAAAAGAAATATCAAATTGTGACTAGGCAATCTCCCGCACACTTACGGCATCCGATTCACCAGGAAGAAGCGTAGTCGATCTTTATATACATGTCAATATTTTCCTGGAGAAATGTGCGGAAACCTTGAAAATTAAGTTTTTGACGGGTAGTGAATATTTAGAAATGTGATACAATTTCTTGTATTAAACATGTTTTGGAACGGATATTTATACAAAATTATCATTAAAGCATTTTCTTTCATAAAAGTATATTCAAAGACACGGCTTGTTCTAGTTCTTCGGAAAATGTAAGTTTTATAAAAAAAATTATTTAAAACTTCACGGCGGTGACGATGATACGATCAATGGGATTAAGCAAGCATTGGTGCCATGGTGATATCTTTGTATTCAACAGGTGAATGAATATATGTTAAAAGTCGATAACTGTCCATATTAGTATGTCTATGGTTTCACCAACAACCATATAAATATGTTTCCAAAATATGTGTATTCAAATTGAATTCATTACTGGGACTGCAAAAAAATTTAAAACTTCACGGCGGTGACGATGATACGATCAATGGGATTAAGCAAGCATTGGTGCCATAGTGATATCTTTGTATTCAACAGGTGAATGAATATATGTTAAAAGTCGATAACTGTCCATATTAGTATGTCTATGGTTTCACCAACAACCATATAAATATGTTTCCAAAATATGTGTATTCAAATTGAATTCATTACTGGGACTGCAAAAACAGACTGTTTCTATTTTCACCTAGTACCTGCCTAGTAGGTTCTATGATGTAAGAACTGACAGAGGGTTGATTAAATGTGTATTTCTGTCATCTGATCTGTCCACTTGAGTGATGTGTGAAAATTCCATGGTAAATGAATGTCATATGACCGAGTAATGAGCACAAATGTAATGTGTACTGAATTTGCTAGCTCATGCAATGATTTTCTACACAGTTGAAAGTTTCTTTGGGAGAATGTCAAATCCGAATACTTTAACCATGAATATCTATAACGAAAGAGATAATACAGAAAACCCAAACCAGTTCCATGCTTCTGTTGGTAGTACTACTACTACAATGTACATGTATGCAAGAACCACTTGAGTGGTAAATAAGTTATGTTGATTTTGACCATGTTACGATATCCCTTAGCTTCAGGTTCGGAACAACAGAGAGTCTTCTTCTGCAGAACCATGATGATGAATTTTCAAATTATGATTCAATTTTTCTAAAAAAAAATTTTCTCCAGAACTAGTTAATGGTATGGGCCACATCTACAATGTATTGTAAATGGTCCTGATAGGACCATTTACTGCACAGAGTGGAAAAATCTATGGGACACAATTTGAACTACAAACAGAGAGAAAATAACAGTCAACAAATCCATACCTAGATTGAAGCTGATTTTATGATTTATTGTACAAAATTTCATTTTCAAAATGATAAGTCATACTTACAAAAATCGTCATATAAGTTCCATTTGTTTCTCTTCCTGCTCGATGTCCCATCGTAAACAAAGAAAGCCCGCCCGCAACGTGCGGAGGCCGCTTATTATTGTCCAAAACAAGCGAACTCGCGATCTGCAAGCATGTCCGCCGTATCCGATTTCGGATACGGCCGTGTCAGAATTCGGATACGGTAACACGCGTGGTGTGGGAAGCTTGCGGGAAATACATGACAGTCATCCAGATAGCAGCAACACTTCCGAGACGGATCACTCCTGAGCAGGACTCGGGTTTTTGATTTTCCAAAACTGCAGATTTTTCCTTTTTTTCGACATTTGAAGAATAATTTGGATCATTTTGGTAAGTTCAAATAATACTTGTATCATTTTTAGGGCCAGTTATGATTGATTTTACTGAATTTAAGATTAGAATTTTGGGTGAAATTTTGACAAACTTTTTTTGTACTGTCCCACATTGTTCCCGCACAGGGCAGCATAGCTCTGCTCCCTTGTGTGGTATGGGCTTCAAAATCTATTCTCTTTCATATATTAGAACATTATTTGGGGGTATTGGTTCCTTTTAAAGGGCCATTCAGGGATTTTCAGACTCTCAGATTGTCTCAAAAATTCACAATACAGTGTATGATATTTCTAATCAAACATACAGATAAGTTTTGTTTTATGAATGAAACTGGTTGAATATTAACATTGGATATACATGCTGGCAGCAGCCAGCAGATAATACTAAATTATTGAATTGTCATTGTTCCTCGAGTTATGAGGACATGCCCTTCCCTAATTTTGACGCAACAAACAACAACAAATAAACATATATAACATTTCAAGAGAGTGCCCCTGCCCATGCTATGAAGTTACCATTTACCATAGTGCCAATGTTCATATTTTAGGATTCATAAATCATTGCCATAATTATAACATTGAGTGCTTATTTTGTTTCCTCCTGTTCAATGGACTTTTTTTTATAGAGGCTCAAGAGGATTCATCAGATGGTTGGATCAGTGAACAGGAATCACCTGATGTGTTACATGACCATGCTACTGACACAATTGCCATAGAGATCAAAATTGAGAAAGAAGATGCAGTTGATGAAGGTAATCCTTTTTTAATATCTCAATTCAGTCATTGATATCAAAGTCCGTACAGAAAATGTGGTTGAAAAAGCTTTTGAAAGCAAGTTATCTTACAAAATTGTCTGTATCTAGCAACAATGAAAGATGAGCTATTATAGTTACCCCAACTATTGTGTCTAAACATTTCTAATTTGATCGTAAAAAATTAAGCTGTGGTTCTGTTATCAAAGCTGCTATGTGTTGTTGTTGTTGTTGTTGTGGTTGTGTGATGTCTATCAGTCAAAGATGAATATTGTTGCCAATTTAATTTCTCTTCGTTATTCATATTTCTTTGTTATTGATACAAAATAATTAATATTTCAACAAATTAAAATACTATGAATTTTGTATTATTTTTTTTCTTCAAAAATTTAACATGATTATCATTAAATTTATATATATTAAAGAATATGGCCAAAAGCTTTAATTCAATGCATCAACCAGCACCGACCCTGTGCAAAAATACAACTTTTAAATTGATCGCCTAATTTTGTGCGCGAATTTCAGTCTGTCAAACTCTCTTTTTTCTTCTGAAAATTCTGTTTTGGGGTATGATTTCATTCTGTATTTTTTTTGTATCAAGGTTGACAGCTCTGATCAAGTATTGTAACGATCAAAACTATTTTTTCCTATGGCTATGAATATAATTTATAAGCATAGTTTACATGTATGTACTGACATAGATATGTAGACATTCATTTTTCCTCCCTGAAAAAGGGAATGACTTGCAATTTTCAGATTTAGGCCAGTGGTACTATGACTTTTGGCGTGAGTGAATGTTTATGCCGACTTATTTTTATGCTTCCGCATTGCAACGAAGTGGCCGGAGGTATTATAAATGTTTTCTGGTTGTCCGTCCGTCCGTCGGTAGGTACGTCCTGTTTTTGTTATCGCGATATCTGAAGTAGGCCTACTGGTAAATGGATTTCCACCAAACTTAGTTCATGTATGAATCTTGAGCTAATGAACGAGTACTTTTGGGGGTCATAAGGGTCAAAGGTCACAGGGCTCATTATATATGAGAAAATAGATCATTATTGCGATATCTCAAGAACCAGTGGACGGATTGTCTCCAAACCTGGTACATGCATGTATCTTGAGGACCCAATAAACAGCTTGGATTGTTGGGTCATGAGGTCAAATGTCTCGGGGCTCATTTGCGAAAATATCTTGTAATCGCAATTTCTCAAGAATGGATCATCTAATTGTCACCAAACATGGTACATGTATGTATCTTGAAAAGCCAATGAACTGATAACATCTTGGGGTCATGAGGTCAAAGGTCACAGTTATCATTATATGTAAAAATAGATCGTTATCGCAAACAGATAGACATATTCTCAAGAAACTTGGTACATGAATGTATTTTAATGAGAGTTCATGAAGTGATTATATTTTGCCATCATGAGGTCAAAGGGCACAGGGCTCATCGTATACCAAAACTAGCTCTTAATTGTGATATCTTTAGATTTGGTTGACAGATTGTATGTATGTATCTTGAGTAGCCAATGAACTGATTAGATTTAAAGGGTTCGCTAGGCCAAAGGTCAAAGGTGACTCCGCTCATACTTTAAGACGCGTTATGGGCGATCCTGGTTATGGGGGAGGCATCCATTTTGATTGCGCACAGTTGAGGATCCATCTAGTAAAGTGAATGTACTTGCTCCATGCTGCTATATTTTTGTTGATGCACTTTTGTTTTTTGACTATTTATACTTTTAAAGATGCACAAGGGATTGCTTCTGGTGGTTGGATCAGTAGGGATGTATCATCTGATGTGTCACATGACTATGCTACAGATGGAATGTCCAAGCAGATCAAAACTGAGAAAGAGGATGAAGCAAGTGAAGGTAATCTTTGGTGAAATTGAGCTCAATTTCATATGTTAAAGGTCCCAGGACATGCAAATACATGTTGACTTCTGGTAAAATGTTTGACCTAAATATGTTTTGTATGAACATTTTAGCAATTATTTTGTTCTAAGCCCCACCTCTTTAAAAAAAATCCCCAGAGTGAAATTATTTTTGTGACATCATCTGTCAATCACTGCTCAGTTACTAAAAAAAATGAACAAAACATAGTCACCCCTGCTGAGTGCATGCACACAATAGCATCACATGTTCAAACGATGTTTCAGATTTATTCGGCATCATTTTCTTAAAGCGCATATCATTACTTTGTTCGGCGTAATCGGCGTAATTAAAACGCTTTGTAAAAAAACGTTGTGTAAAAATGGTTCTTGAATCATTTTATACAACTTCAGGTGTAGCATGATTAGTTGTGGAAAGAAAAGGTTGTAGAAAGAAGAGGATGTAGAATAAAGGGGTTGTGTAAATTAGCGGCCGTTAAGGGCCCTCAAATGCACCGTTCGTGTACATAGTATGCGATACAACGCACATGCTTGACCATACATGTACCGTACTGCCTGCATGAAAACTGCGCTGGAGCTGAGCTAGACCATTAAATCAGTCCTTCTCCTTGTTTGTTGTATTCACTCACCACTTGACGGGATAGTATGACGACATAATTTAAAAGGACCCCTTCCAGAGCAAGATGAACATTTTCTGTCTACAGCAGAGCTAGCGCTAGCTAACTGTGCATATTACGTACATGTACATGTATACGTACGTACGTAAAAAATAATGCATGCGGCCAGCCAGGTTCAAAATGGATGTTGCAAGTCTTCTCAACGAATGGGACCTGGCCTGCAGGCTCTTAAATTGGAAACTTTGAAGGTAATAATCAGACATCGATCCCTTTTACTCTTTATGGATAGTTGCTATATGGAAGGTTGTTGAATGTCCGTTCATACCAGACGGTTATTTCTGTCTAGATGTGTGTGGCTGTGCCTGCATATGTCCTGTCGTGTTTGCAACTTCAAACGACCCATCTGTGCAGTACGTGTGCGACATGTATACCCATGCGCATGAGTGTGCTACCAATGTTGTTGGTGTGGTGATGCTGTGGACGATACGAAAAGAATGTCGTTTGTTGCCCCATTTAAAAAAAATTAAAATACGGATTGTGAAGAGAAGATAATGTAAAATTTGTATTATTTAGATATCATTCTTAATACATGAGATGAAAAAAAGCAGTCATTTTGGTAATGATAAAGTGGATGTTTATGGATTTTATAAGCATACCAGTGATGAAAATGTGTGAACATCGAGTGACCGGGTAATATAGTTGAATGGATAGTGGTTGAGATCTGGACTAATAAAAGAGAATACAGTTTTGGTCAAACTGAATTTTAGTAAGCAAAACCTGCACCATTACATTACAAACTAATAGTTATAACTCCACCATGCTCGAACGGAATAAAACATTACAAATGACTAATAAAGTAAAAAGCCTGCTATCATTCAAACAGAGCCGTTAAAACTTGAGAGGCCGCTCTCTAAACACTCATCGGTTTCAACCATTTTAAATAAAATATTTTGCATGTGATGTTTTGTTGAAATAGTGATTAGATAGAGAGATAATTAACAACTATCTAAAAACCTCTTTTGTACATTTTTTAAACGAGGAAGCATTTAAAAAAAAATTAACGGCTGGTTCAAAATTGTTGAATAATTGTGGGGCCCCACATTTATTACAAATGATTATGTTAAATGGATATTTCAGCCATTTCTGAACCGATTTTGATCAAATAAAGTTTATTCTGTCATTAAAATTGTATGCTCTTTTGAATTTGACACCCAGTTTTTCATTATCTCACAAAAAATATGTTGTGTAGCGCCCTCTAGCCTATACCAAAACTCTACTATCCCTTTAGCGGATGCCGGGTGGAATTTCCTGAACAATATGGTCAGCTTGACATCGTTTTCATTATTTTTATGCTTCCGCATTGCAACGAAGTGGCCGGAGGTATTATAAATGTTTTCTGGTTGTCCGTCCGTCCGTCGGTAGGTACGTCCTGTTTTTGTTATCGCGATATCTGAAGTAGGCCTACTGGTAAATGGATTTCCACCAAACTTAGTTCATGTATGAATCTTGAGCTAATGAACGAGTACTTTTGGGGGTCATAAGGGTCAAAGGTCACAGGGCTCATTATATATGAGAAAATAGATCATTATTGCGATATCTCAAGAACCAGTGGACGGATTGTCTCCAAACCTGGTACATGCATGTATCTTGAGGACCCAATAAACAGCTTGGATTGTTGGGTCATGAGGTCAAATGTCTCGGGGCTCATTTGCGAAAATATCTTGTAATCGCAATTTCTCAAGAATGGATCATCTAATTGTCACCAAACATGGTACATGTATGTATCTTGAAAAGCCAATGAACTGATAACATCTTGGGGTCATGAGGTCAAAGGTCACAGTTATCATTATATGTAAAAATAGATCGTTATCGCAAACAGATAGACATATTCTCAAGAAACTTGGTACATGAATGTATTTTAATGAGAGTTCATGAAGTGATTATATTTTGCCATCATGAGGTCAAAGGGCACAGGGCTCATCGTATACCAAAACTAGCTCTTAATTGTGATATCTTTAGATTTGGTTGACAGATTGTATGTATGTATCTTGAGTAGCCAATGAACTGATTAGATTTAAAGGGTTCGCTAGGCCAAAGGTCAAAGGTGACTCCGCTCATACTTTAAGACGCGTTATGGGCGATCCTGGTTATGGGGGAGGCATCCATTTTGATTGCGCACAGTTGAGGATCCATCTAGTAAAGTGAATGTACTTGCTCCATGCTGCTATATTTTTGTTGATGCACTTTTGTTTTTTGACTATTTATACTTTTAAAGATGCACAAGGGATTGCTTCTGGTGGTTGGATCAGTAGGGATGTATCATCTGATGTGTCACATGACTATGCTACAGATGGAATGTCCAAGCAGATCAAAACTGAGAAAGAGGATGAAGCAAGTGAAGGTAATCTTTGGTGAAATTGAGCTCAATTTCATATGTTAAAGGTCCCAGGACATGCAAATACATGTTGACTTCTGGTAAAATGTTTGACCTAAATATGTTTTGTATGAACATTTTAGCAATTATTTTGTTCTAAGCCCCACCTCTTTAAAAAAAATCCCCAGAGTGAAATTATTTTTGTGACATCATCTGTCAATCACTGCTCAGTTACTAAAAAAAATGAACAAAACATAGTCACCCCTGCTGAGTGCATGCACACAATAGCATCACATGTTCAAACGATGTTTCAGATTTATTCGGCATCATTTTCTTAAAGCGCATATCATTACTTTGTTCGGCGTAATCGGCGTAATTAAAACGCTTTGTAAAAAAACGTTGTGTAAAAATGGTTCTTGAATCATTTTATACAACTTCAGGTGTAGCATGATTAGTTGTGGAAAGAAAAGGTTGTAGAAAGAAGAGGATGTAGAATAAAGGGGTTGTGTAAATTAGCGGCCGTTAAGGGCCCTCAAATGCACCGTTCGTGTACATAGTATGCGATACAACGCACATGCTTGACCATACATGTACCGTACTGCCTGCATGAAAACTGCGCTGGAGCTGAGCTAGACCATTAAATCAGTCCTTCTCCTTGTTTGTTGTATTCACTCACCACTTGACGGGATAGTATGACGACATAATTTAAAAGGACCCCTTCCAGAGCAAGATGAACATTTTCTGTCTACAGCAGAGCTAGCGCTAGCTAACTGTGCATATTACGTACATGTACATGTATACGTACGTACGTAAAAAATAATGCATGCGGCCAGCCAGGTTCAAAATGGATGTTGCAAGTCTTCTCAACGAATGGGACCTGGCCTGCAGGCTCTTAAATTGGAAACTTTGAAGGTAATAATCAGACATCGATCCCTTTTACTCTTTATGGATAGTTGCTATATGGAAGGTTGTTGAATGTCCGTTCATACCAGACGGTTATTTCTGTCTAGATGTGTGTGGCTGTGCCTGCATATGTCCTGTCGTGTTTGCAACTTCAAACGACCCATCTGTGCAGTACGTGTGCGACATGTATACCCATGCGCATGAGTGTGCTACCAATGTTGTTGGTGTGGTGATGCTGTGGACGATACGAAAAGAATGTCGTTTGTTGCCCCATTTAAAAAAAATTAAAATACGGATTGTGAAGAGAAGATAATGTAAAATTTGTATTATTTAGATATCATTCTTAATACATGAGATGAAAAAAAGCAGTCATTTTGGTAATGATAAAGTGGATGTTTATGGATTTTATAAGCATACCAGTGATGAAAATGTGTGAACATTGAGTGACCGGGTAATATAGTTGAATGGATAGTGGTTGAGATCTGGACTAATAAAAGAGAATACAGTTTTGGTCAAACTGAATTTTAGTAAGCAAAACCTGCACCATTACATTACAAACTAATAGTTATAACTCCACCATGCTCGAACGGAATAAAACATTACAAATGACTAATAAAGTAAAAAGCCTGCTATCATTCAAACAGAGCCGTTAAAACTTGAGAGGCCGCTCTCTAAACACTCATCGGTTTCAACCATTTTAAATAAAATATTTTGCATGTGATGTTTTGTTGAAATAGTGATTAGATAGAGAGATAATTAACAACTATCTAAAAACCTCTTTTGTACATTTTTTAAACGAGGAAGCATTTAAAAAAAAATTAACGGCTGGTTCAAAATTGTTGAATAATTGTGGGGCCCCACATTTATTACAAATGATTATGTTAAATGGATATTTCAGCCATTTCTGAACCGATTTTGATCAAATAAAGTTTATTCTGTCATTAAAATTGTATGCTCTTTTGAATTTGACACCCAGTTTTTCATTATCTCACAAAAAATATGTTGTGTAGCGCCCTCTAGCCTATACCAAAACTCTACTATCCCTTTAGCGGATGCCGGGTGGAATTTCCTGAACAATATGGTCAGCTTGACATCGTTTTCATTATTTTCTTGCACACTTTTTTACGTCCATTTTCATTTTTTACTATGTACAGCGAGCAAGCAAATTTTGTATTTGATAGTCATGTTATTCTTATCTCAGGAGAAAAATAAAGTCAAACCTACAAAAAATGTAAGTGTTGATAACCCAAGTTCAATCTGTCTCTTTGACAATAAGTTTAGGGTAGAAATATAAAAGATAGATATGAAGGGAAATGGATGGTAAACTTCACAGTAACAACTCTAGATACTCGGGTAGAATGAGCATGGAAGGGATGTATTTTGTGTTGTTATTTAAGCTATCATGTTAAAAAGAAAATAATTACTCCTACACGTGTACCTAAACTTGATTAAATGATTTTGTCGCGGGCAAGGTACTGACTCTCAAACATCACAATATACTGTACCTGCTGCAAACACCTGGCGAGGAGAACGTAGTACCATCTCGCCCGCACAGCTTGCATGATTACACAGGTAATTCACAGAATTACATTCTTTCCGACTTAGTTCTCGTGGAATATGAGCTCTAAATTGTGAGGATTGATGACAGCATAGTGAATGTCAATACAGTTGGTACGGAATTCTAACATGGATAACCTTCACCTTCAAAGTTAACTTGCAGTATCTCTTTGAGATTAATCACGTTTCCTGTGTTGTCATGAAGCCGAGTCTCTTGCTCGGGGAGTTAGCCATTTACCCTCCCGGCACGTACACGTCTAGCAGCACGGACCTGCTTCTCCTTCTCAGTGTTATTATTATATATTAATTGATGTAAAACACTTGTCTTTAGCTTAATTAAAACACAACATACATCTCTTCCCTGCTCATTCTACCCGAGTATCTAGAGTTGTTACTGTCAAGTATACCATCCATTTCCCTTCATATCTATCTTATATTTCTACCCTAAACTTATTTAGGTTATCAACACTTACATTTTTTGTAGGTTTCACTTTATTTCCCCCCTGAGATCAGAATAATAAGAATAATAAGAATAAAAAGTACAGAATTTGCTTGCTCGCTGTAGTAAACAAATGGAGACTGGACGTAAATAAGCGCTGAGTTGTCCAACCCTCGGTCACATGACTTGTGTCCTGCATCTCATTATGAAAATGGTCTTTTCAGAGTGGTTCATCATGCGCTTTTATATCTATTCTTCTTTTGTTATTTGTTTTCCTCAGAACATGAAACTGACTTTGAGGCATTCACGCTGTTTGATGTTAATAACATAAAAGAGATCATGCCCAAAGCTGGTCCCAGGATGAAATTCAAGAAAGCCTTTGCTGTAATGCAGTCTCAAGAAGGGGGAGCTCATGGTCAGATGGTTGTGGATGACATGCACAAGGACACAAAGGTACAGCTGAATGGACTATCATGCTTCAAATGTCTCCAGAGAATACGTAGTTCATAAGCATTATTTAATCATCTAAAATATGTTCACACATGAATACCAACACAGCAGTTAACATTGTTTGCCCTGAATGCAATATGACTTGCTCTCATTGTAAGACATACAAAAAGCATGTCACACTTCTACATACTGTCGATGAAGCTTTGGTCCCAGGAAGTGACTGTGCATGAGCATACAGAATGTGACCCTGTACATGGAGATGACATTGTGGCTCCTGTGGTTGCTGCAGACAGTGAATTACATCAAAGTGATAGTGATGATGAGGACGATGGTCACATTGGTAATGACCTCAAACATGATGCAGCACATTTCTTGTCAAACTTAAAATATAAAGGCCTTCCGTCAGCGACAATAAAACATATCGCAAAGAGTGTGGAGGATCTTTTTGAAATGCAACTTGTTCATTTGGAAAGAAAGTTAACTTCCATGCAAGAGCAACATGTCAATGGATCACTGCACGAAACATCTTTCACAGAAGCAAAAGAACTGTGTAACATTTTAAAGGAACCATTTCAAGGACTTAAAACTGACTACGGGCAAAGGAAGTATTTGGAGGAAAATGGTGTGCTTAACTCTACCAGAAAAAGTTGTATTGGGTCTATTTATGTTGCACAATTAAACACATCAACAGGAAGGATGGATCAAATAGAAAAGAAAGAAACTTTCAGTTCAATCCTTTAGACAAAGTCCTAAAAACATCTTGAACAACCAGGGATGATGGCTGTCATTCTTGATGAAATGAACAATGATAAGGGGCATGATGATCCTGGTGTGGTATCATCGTTTCGTTCTGGCACCTTCTATAAGCAGCAATTCAAGGAGAACAGTAAGGATTTAGTTTTGCCAATGCTTTTGTACAGTAATGATTTTGAAACGGCCAACCCCTTAGGCTCTACAAAAGGTGTGCATAAACTGTGCCTTTTGTCTTTGTTATGTCTTCCATCAAGTGCACTGAAGGACATCTTGTTTGTTGCCTTGGTTAAATCAGCCTATATTGTCAAGTATGGAATGGACTGTATCCTCGATGTAATTGTTGCTGTTTTGCAGAAGGTGTACACAGATGGAATCTCCATTAATGTGCCGGAGTTCATAGGTACTGTGAGACCAAAAATCTTCCAGGTAATTGGTGATAACCTGGAACATCATGCAATGTTGGGATTCTCCAAAGGCTTTACTGCAAATTTATATTGCAGAAAGTGCAGAGTACACAGATGCATCTGCCAGACACTGACTGTTGAAGACAGCGATCAATTGAGGACATAGGAAAACTTTGATCAAGACCTGGAAACAGGAAACCTTTAGTCGGTAGGAACAGCAGCCTTAATAATTTGCATTACTTTCATGTAACTGATAATTGATGGCTGGTGATGGCTGGTTCTCTACCAGAGTGAGGGGATAAGCTCCCTCTACCTCCTAGCTGTCTTACTAGTACTTGTATCACATACAAGTACCCTTTTCACAACGCAGAGAAGAAGGAAATCAGAAAGCTGAACGACAGGAGGAAAGTACTCAAACCACACAGACAAGATTCACCTCGACATCAAGTGGAATACACAGAACTCAACAAGAAAATATGTAAGAGAAGGCGAGAGCTGAAGAGAAAGCACCGAACAAAGCTAGTACAGGAGGTCCTGGAAAAAATAGGAAACTGCAAGGAGGAAGACAACTCATGTCCAGCATGAAAGACACCAATGGAACAGAAATAAGTGACAAACATCAGATCAGTGAAATAGTCAAAGATTTTTATAGCTCTCTATACAGTAGTGATCAACCAAATTGGAGAACAGGAGAAGATTGGTCAAGTAGATCAGAGGATGTGCCACCTATCCTACCAGAAGAAGTCAAACAGGCCCTAAGGAAAATGAAAAAGGGGAAGGCCCCTGGAGAGGACCAATTAACATCAGATATTTTGAGCCTCGGGGATGAAGAGACCATTACAGTAATTACTGCTCTATTTAAAGGGATAGTTGAGTTCTGGTAAGGAGAGTACAGTTTTGGTGAAACTGAATTTTTATTAACCAAAACCTGCATCATTACATTACAAACTAATAGTTATAACTAGAAAGGAACACAAAATTACAAATGACGTAGTAAAGATCATGTTATCATTCAAAAAGAGCCGTTAAAACGTAAGAGGGCGCTCTCTAAACACTCATCGGTTTCAACCATTTTGAATAAAATATTGTGCATGTGATGCTTTGTTGAAATAGTGATTAGATCGAGAAATAACCAACAACTATTTAAATACCTATTTTGTAACTTTTTGAAAAGAGGAAGCATTTTTTTGAATTTTTAACGGCTGGTTCAAAATTCTCTAATAAACCTGGGGCCCCAGGTTTATTACAAATTGTTATATTTATGGATATTTCAGCCGTCTCTGAACCGATTTTGATCAAACAAAGATGATTTTATTATTTAAATATTATGCTCTTTCAAATTTTACACTCAGTTTTTCATTACCTCACAAAAAAATAAGTAGTCTAGCGCCCTCTCTACCAAAACTCAACTATCCCTTTAATAAGGAAGAAATACCCTCTCAGTGGAACAAGTAAAAAATCATTCTCATATTCAAGAATGGAGACAAGAAAGATATAAAGAACTACAGGCCTATCAGCTTACTACCTCACCTCTACAAGATTTTTACCAGAGTAATTCTTGCCCGCATAGAAAAGCAGCTCGAGGACAACCAACCAAGAGAGCAAGCAGGCTTCAGACCAGGCTTCTGTACTTCCGACCACCTGCATGCACTAAGCCAAATGATTGAAAAGTCCAAGGAATACCAGTTTGACTTATGTTTAGGTTTTGTGGACTATGAAAAAGCCTTCGACAGACTAGACCACCAGTCACTTCTGGCTGCCTTAAAAAAGCAAAACATCGACGAGAAGTATATCAAAATCATCAAAGTAATATACAAAGAGCCTACAGCACGAATTCACTTCAATGACACCATCACCGACTCAGTTAAAATCCTAAGAGGTGTCAGACAAGGAGACCCTATGTCACCAAAGCTATTCACTGCAGCTCTGGAGGAAGCATTCAGGAATATCGACTGGAGCGACAAAGGAATCCTAGTAGACGGGGAATATCTCACCCATCTCAGATTCGCCAATGATATCCTCATCCTAAGCCACACCCCTGAGGAGCTACAGGAAATGATCCATGATCTTGCAGAGGAAAGTAGCAAAGCAGGCCTCAACATGAACATAAAGAAAACAAAAGTCATGATGAGCAACAACAACAAAAACTCCAAAGTAACTGTGCTGGGAAAAGATTTAGAAACAGTAGAACACTATATATATTTAGGAAAGAAAATTACCTTCAACAATGACACTGGCTAGGAAATAAAGAGAAGAATCCAGATGGGTTGGGCAAAGTTTGGCTCACTCAGCTACATCTTTCGAGACTCCACTCTTCCCATCTCCATGAAGAGGCAGGTATTTGACCAGTGTATCATACCTGCTCTCTCATATGGAGCTGAAACCTGGACAACCACCAAACGTTTGGAGAAAAGACTTGAGTGACAGAACGGGCTATGGAAAGAATAATGAAAGGTGTAACAAAGAAGGACAGGATGACAAATATAGACCTAAGACAGAAATCAGGAGTGCAGGATATAATATTGACCATCAAATCAAAGAAATGGAAATGGGCAGGACACCTAGCCAGGAGGTATGACAACAGATGGACACACAAAACTACAGTTTGGACTCCTAGACACCTAACCAGAAAAAGAGGAAGACAAAGCAGACGATGGAGGGATGATTTAACAGCACAAAATGGCATTGTTTGGCTCAAGATAGAACAAAATGGAAAATTGGTGAAGAGGCCTTCCTCCTGCAGTGGAGTGAAGTAGGCTGAAGAAGAACTGATAATTCATCTTTTGATATTATGCATGACTTACTTGAAGGCATTGCACCATTAATCGTGAAGCTCGTGATGAAGTCCCTCATAGACAGTGGATTGTTTTCTTTGGAAGAACTTAACAGCCGAATAAGTTCTTTCAGCTATGGATTTCCAGACAGAAAAAATCGCCCGAGCCCAGTCACGATGTCATCACTGTTAAATCAAAAAGGCCCCAGTGGACAAAAGGCAGCACAAATGTGTCTTCTGAACTTTTCATGCCTACTTATGGGAGATAAGGTAGAGGAAAACTCTGACATGTGGGAACTCTTGTGCAGCTACTTAGACATCCACAAGATCATGATGGCACCCAGAATAAGTGTGGAAGGAACATACTATCTAAGAGCCAAGATACAAGATCATTTGACACTCACTCTATCAGAACCTATCAAAACTGACACTGACACTGAAACAATTATCCTCACTCATTATCCGCAGGCAATTAGGCTTCTGTGACCGCTCATGGTATATTCCTCAATGAAGTTTGAAGCACATGCCCTTGAAGCGTATCGCTAAAGCATGAAATAACTTCCTCAAGGTGGAAAAAACATTGGCAACAAATCATCAAGTTCAACAAAGTTACACTTTCCTTGCTACGGACAATGTGAAGATGCGAGGAATTGAAATCACCAGTCAGGATGTCATGAGAGTCTGTGACCTACCTGATGCACAGATGGTGGACGTGGTTTCCTCAAGTATGCACTTACCCATCACATCGCATGTTACTATAGTGAATGTCATGACCTTCAATGGGTATCAAATCCAACCAAACTCTGGTGTTATGGTAGACGGGATGGAGGAGTTTCCACAATTTGGAGAGATACAGCTCATTGTGCTTCAGAATCATGAAATCAGCCTCGTTGTGCAGCCTTGGACAACTCTGTATTATGATAGACTTTATGAGGCATATGCCGAGAATACCCATGTAATGTTGATGCACCCAAAGTCATAAAGTTGGATGATCTGGTAGATCGATCTGGTAGATCCTTGACCAGTTCATCGAGTTCGGAGCTACGATGAGAAAGACTCCAATTACTATGTAACTGCAAGATATCAACTGATCTAAACAGGTATTGCTCATTTCTGTTTTGCCATTGATTGCAGAATATGCAAAGGAAGTTGAACCTCTGACAAATACTTGATTATACATTCATGAAGTATGTATTGGGTATACTTAATGTATGTAGCACAGTTGAACACGTCAACAGGAAGGATGGAACGAATAGAACAATCCGAGATGATTGATGGCTGTCCTTCTCGATTAAATTAATGAGGAGAAGGGGCGTTAGAGTTACTAGGGCACTGTTTTTTCTGCCTCTGCCACAAAGTGTGCCGGATGCATACATTAGTATGTTTTCGGGTTGCCATCCGTTCATCGAATTTTGGTTACGTGATTCCGGTAACTCAAGCATAACTGACACAAGACGAAAGCATGAAAAGTCCCTCAAATGAAGTTTTTGATGAAATTTAAAAATTGTAAAAAGTCAGTATACTTTTCTCTTATCTCATAAATATTTGTGGGAAGGTGGGGACTTTACATGACACAACTCTGTTTTGGATTTTAAAAAAAATGATACATGTATGCATCATAAATTTGCAAATGTCTCAAAAATGCAGAAAATTAATAACAAATGGTATGGGGTTTGGAGTTTGTATCCATGAAAAGAAGTATATTGATTAAAATTGGAAAATAAAAAATTACAATTGACCCTACCAGTACTACCTTGAATACACTAAGAAAATTCCACTTTCTTATTTTTGATTTTCAGGACAAAGTTATTAAAGATATGATATGGTTAGAATACTTTGTAAATAAGGCTTTACAGCGGGTCTGTATTTAGACAAACTCGCAAGTTTATATTTCTGCTCATCTGTGTTGTCTGAGAAAGAATCTTTACACACCAAAAAATAAAACCTTTCAAATGAGAGAAATGCAATAATAAATTAAAGTAAAATATATCCTATACACTACAACATGAGATTAATTAAGCACACACTTTTTATTTCCTATTATTAACTCCCAGGACGAGGATATTGAAACAGTGGACACCAGTATCTCTGGCTCTGAAGAGGACGAATGTGAGACTGATGACAACCGTTCTGGTCCTTTCCCGAAACGAAAAGCTGTACCTAACGCAACAAAAGGAAGTGAAATGGATAACCAAGCATCGAAACGTAGAAAGGACTTCAATCACTTTGTAAGCTTTAATAAATGTTGACATTTATTTGCCCTTCAATTGGGAGACTATTAAAAACCTTTAACTCTTTTGTTCTGGATTGATACATGTATTTAAAAAGCATGTTATACAATATATCCATTGGTAGCTTGTACATCATGCATTATTTTCTTAGAAAAGCACAAGTGGCATTAAAAAAAAATTTCAGAGAGGCAACAGGTGACATGTAAGATTCCTTTCCTTCTATCTACAAGTTTTCTTTTTTCTCAAGTTCTTATTGTTCTAGTTACCCCTTTGATGTTAAGCATCCACCAATGCCCAATTAATGTTTATTTGTTGCATGTTGTCATAATTGTCAGATTGTATGTTTTAAGTGAAAATCCTCATGTTTCTGGTAGTTGAGTTACCCATTGTCATTCTAGTCATTAACTTTTTCTACCTAGTTTGCATCAAACAAATGTCAATAAATACTTATCACTCATTTCATGTGAACGCTAACAAAAAAATGTTCATACCTGCACAGTAGTCTTAAGAATTCATGTATAATTGTTATTGTTTTCATGAACTTTGATTTCCCTTTTATTTGACATATTTATCATACCAGGACATCGAGCAGATCCTCAGGACCCGTGTTCGAAATGTGGACTTTGTTGCAGTGCTGAAGAAAAAACATGCATCAGTACTTAGTTCTTCAGAAAGAAAAATGATGGTCCAAGCCCTTGTGAGCCACCTAATTGAGGAACATGGCTTCAAGTTAGTATCATAGTTTGGGTAATCTTCTCTTCAACTGGGTTTGGAACGTGATGCATACAACAATGTTATTAAGATGATATCAGGGCCTGATGCAGACATTAATTGTCAAATGCTATGGGCTGCATGGTTTTTCAATCAAATTGAGTTATGTGATATCTATTAACCCTAATATACAGGGTGGCCCCCAAAAAACGGAACGGGGCACTTCCCAAAATAAAATAACAACATGATTATGTTTATCGGATAGGGTGTCCTTTCCAATGAACAACGATACCAAGAACAGTAATTTTGGACTTGTTGTTTTTGTTTTAGGGCGCTTTGAGTGAGACCATGTCAGGTGCCCATTTTTGTAAATTTTTGCAAGTCAGTGTCTGATAAATGAGACTTACTGCCCGTCATACTATTGACCAATTATGCCCATTCTGTCGGCACCGCTCGGCACACAGCTGAATGCACACTAACAATGACGCGCGGAACACTCGTGTATTCAATGGTATGTCGGGCAGTAAGTCTCATTTATCAGGCACTGACTTGGTAAAAATTGACAAAAAAGGGAACCTGACATGGTGTTACAGCGCCCTAAAACAAAAACTACACGACCAAAATAACTGTTATTGGTATCATTTTTCATTGGTAAAGACACTCTATCCTATGGACATAATCATTTTGTTACTTTATTTTGGGAAGTGCCCCGTTCCGTTTTTTTTGGGCCACCCTGTATAGACTGGTCTTTTGAGCCAGGGAGCGCCCCCCCCCCTCTCCCCCCCCCCCCCCATTTTGCTCATCGAGCAACAGAAAACCACAAAATGTTAGTCATAGAACTAGACGTCATCAATAGACAAACATACACAAAATTTCACAACATAACTTCCCCCCGCCAAGTATTTTCAAAGCTCAAAACTATTCAAGTTAGGGTTAAAATCAAGACGTAAAGATAGGTCGTCAATAGGAAAACATACACCAAATTTCAGCACTTAAAATCAAGTCGTTAATTTTGCATATTTGTGCATAGTGAATGCATTTATGCATTAATTTGCCTATACTTTAGCATTGAATGACTGCTCTCAGTACACATTGATTTTTCATTTTGCTTTAGCCCACCTGTAACTGTGAAGGAAGCCATGGCCCGCAGCCTCATTGAACAGTTTCCAAGCCTTGAAGATAAGACAGGTGTCACTGGATATGTAAGCTCAAACTCCTTTCTTGCATTAATGTGCCGGGTCTTCAATATGCAGTATACTCTGCAATTGAAGTAGCTTATACATCTGATGTCCAGAGCATTTGAATCATGATTGGGTCTTTAAATCATGATTAGGTAATAATATATTACAAACACTTGGTAGAGCTACACATGTATGTGGTTTGGCCAAATGCAAAGAGATTTGGGGTTTCAATGGATAGCGAACGAGAGCAATTGTCGGCTCAATCTTGGATCAGTCACATAGCATTACAAATCGAAGGACTGCAGTGTAGATCTAAGTCTGTAATAATTGTTGTTAATCCATGACTGATTTAAATAGATTTTCTCTCTCTCTCTCTTTTTGTTTTAGGAGCAGTGGTTTATCAAGGGTAGAAAGCACCATCCTGCTAGTGGCAGTCTGGAGGACAGGCTGAGATATGTTCGCATGAAGCATCACCAATGTAACAGGCCAGGGGGTACTCAACGTAAAAGGAAAAAAGATGCTACTGAGAAAACGCAAAGACCCAGCACTCTTCCCAGGCAACCAGCAGTCCCTCGTGATGAGTCAATGAATAACCCATGTAAATATCTCATGACCTTTCATTTTGCATTTTCTGTTATTTTCTAATGCAATATTTCACTAAAGATTATTGAGGTTTATCTACAATCTAAGAATAATTGAACAGCAAAATGTCAACTTGTTGGCCGTATAGCATTTTGATGGACTGCAAAATCAGTGACAATAAGTTCTAAAATAATAAATGTTTATTTGTGTAAAGTCATAAAAGACATCCAAATTCTCACTATCAATAAATGGCTTTATAATTACAAATGTTTGAGAAATCTCCCTCTTTGAGAGAAGATACACTTATACTATGAATCATTTATTTAACCTTGAATTGAAACCTTCTCTTGATCTGAAGCTGCTTTATGACATAATTGTAATCTCCAGCTTGTTGCATGCTACTACTCTACCTTATGCAGTGTCAGCCGAGGAAGAGGAGATGTGTCAACGCCTAAATCATACCACCAACGCTTCACAAATAAGTCAACTCATGACAAAGACAGCTGCCACTAGATATGAATGGATCAGGGCAGAGCGCAACGATGGACCTAGGCCAGATGTCAGAGAAATCATTTCAAAGTATCCACACATTCTGGATCCAGAAATAGTGAGTTCTTTTTGTCTTCTTTTGTATTTGAACTGAAAACAATTGAAAAGTATGTATAATAATAGTAAATATATAATCCATTGCGGATATAGTATCGGAAATAATATCACTAGTGATATTCGTTTGTCTCGCAATGTATGGTCAAACTAGGAATCTAAAAGATCATGACGTTTCGTATGTATAATACTCTAAATAAACTTAAATTGCATTGATCATTCCAACTTCTAGTACCATGGCAAGCAAAGTAACACTGACATGTGTCATAATACATGATATGAGGAAAATCCCAACTCCATCATTTTGCCAAAAGAAGTTACAATTACCATGACAGTGTAGCCGGTAGCAGACTAGAACCCAAACTTGCTGTCATTGATTATATTGCAAGACATAACAGTTTGGTAATTCCCCAATTGAAAGTTTCTAAAGTATATAAGTTTCTACCAAATTACTCAAAAACCTCCTTGGTGGAGTTGCCTGGGTAGAAGAAAAAGAAGAGTATGCATCATAAATTTGCAAATGTCAAAAAAATGCAGAAAATGAGTAACAAATGGTATGGGGGTTGTAGTTTGTATCCATGAAAAGAAGTATATTGATTAAAATTGGAAAATTCAAAATTACAATTGACCCTACCAGTACTATGCACTGCCTTTAATACACTAAGAAAATTCCACTTTCTTATTTTTTATTTTCAGGACAAAGTTATTAAAGATATGATATGGTGAGAATACTTTGTAAATAAGGCTTTACAGCGGGTCTGTATTTAGACAAACTCGCAAGTTTATATTTCTGCTCATCTGTGTTGTCTGAGAAAGAATCTTTGAAAACAAATTAACAACCTTTCAAATGAGAGAAGTGCAATAATAAACCAAAGTAAAATATATCCTATATAATAGACACTACCATCATTTGCAAAAGTTTAAGACCACCCTTCCAAAATGCATTAACTAAAAAAACACAACAAAGTTAAACATATTTATTTTTCAGACATACTTTTATTTTTAACGCATAACCTTTGTATCACACTTGAACTGCTGGGCTTATACCATTACCAGCAAAAAAAAAATACATGGGGGCGGCGGGCGAATTTGCCCCCGAAATGCCCAAATTCGCCCCCGAAATGCCCAAATTCGCCCCCGGAAAAAAAAAATCGCCCCCCAAATTTTTTTTTTGTTTTTTGGATTTTCGAGATTTTTTGTGGGAATTTTCTGTTTGGATTGTGATCAAATGCTTATAAAATGATCACTTACAGCATTATAGCTTATTAATAGCCCCTTAAATTCGAAAAAGAGCCTGAAATTTGTAGCCCCCGAAAGTTGGAAAAGTACCCCCCGAAAATGGAACCCCCGAAAATGGAGCCCCTGAAATAAAAATATTAATTTTTTCGCTGACCATTACTCTTTTGCTACTGACCACTGTAGTAAACATGTTATGGAATCATTCAATAAGACAACAAAATGCAGTATACCCACAAATTCCCAGGTGGTCTTAAACTTTTGCAAATGATGGTACAGCATGAGATTAAGCACACACCTTTTATTTCCTACTCCCAGGACAAGGATATTGAAGCAGTGGACACCAGTGTCTCTGGCTCTGAAGAGCACGAATGTGAGACTGATGACAACCGTTCTGGTCCTTTCCCGAAACGAAAAGCTGTACCTAACGCAACAAAAGGAAGTGAAATGGATAACCAAGCATCGAAACCTAGAAAGGACTTCGATCACTTTGTAAGCTTTAATAAAAACTAAATTTCACGTACTACAGTAAGTTTCAGAATGTTCATTTGGTTATGAGTAGTCTCACAAGTTAAAAAGTGTTAAAGGGACTTAGTAACATTGTCCAAATCCTCAAAATCCAATTGAAATTCTAGCAGTTCCCCCTTACTTTGTTGTACAATGTACATGTATTCTTAATAACAACAAAATCGTGACACAGGTTTCGGTTTTTCAAATTTCCCTTTCCGTTAAAAAGATATTTACGATTGAAGTGTTCAGATGTCAAATTATCCAATGGATGGTCAGAACCGTGTACAAAGTGAGTGCAATGAGTTAGTGAATGTTACAGTGCATATTTGCTCATTACTCGGCCATATAAAGTCCATTTAACTTGAAGTATTCACACAACACCCAGTGGACATATAAAAAAAAATATATATACATTGTACCAACCACTCATCGCTTTTTGCACATGTCAACAAAGTTACTAGATCCGTTTAATGTGTAAGAAACTGAATATATCTTGCGCCCGAGTGAGCAATGCATGGTTACTTCTGCAATAAGTATGAAAATTTGCGTTTTGTTGGAAATGGCTGTTTATTTTGGCCGAGGTTACAGGTCTCCAAGCTTGAAAATATGACATTGTGGGGGAAAATTTTGACATTTATTTGCCCTGCAATTGGGAGACTATTAAAAACCTTCAACTCTTTTGAGATACTGTAATAGAATCAAACACAAATTATTATAGCCTTGTATTACATGAAAACCGTGAAATGAATGAAATAGATATCAATACATTTATTAGGCTCCTGCTGTGTATGTTGATAAAAAACTTGAGTTTGAATACTCTGCCTGAGAGCTAGCATGCTCAAATTTGCAGGACATTGTTCTAGATTGATACATGTATTTAAAAAGCATGTTATACAATATTTACATTGGTAGCTTGTACATCATACTTTTTCTTCTTAGAAAAGCACAAGTGGCATTTAAAATAAATTTCAGAGAAGCAACAGGTGACATGTAAGATTCCTTTCCTTCTATCTACAAGTTTTCTTTTTTCTCAAGTTCTTATTCTATTTCTAGTTGCTGTCATGAAATTACCCCTTTGATGTTAAGCATCCACCAATGCCCAATTAATGTCTATTTGTTGCATGTTGTCATAATTGTCAGATTGTATGTTTTAAGTGAAAATCCTCATGTTTCCGGTAGTTGAGTTACCCATTGTCATTCTAGTCATTTACTTTTCTACCTACATGTAGTTTGCATCAAACAAATGTCAATAAATACTTATCACTCATTTCATGTGAACGTAAAAAAAAAAATGTTCATACTTGCACAGGAGGTAAAGTAGTCTTAAGAATTCATGTATAATTGTTATTGTTTTCATGAACTTTGATTTCCCTTTCATTTGACATATTTATCATACCAGGACATTGAGCAGATCCTCAGGACCCGTGTTCGAAATGTGGACTTTGTTGCAGTGCTGAAGAAAAAACATGCATCAGTACTTAGTTCTTCAGAAAGAAAAATGATGGTCCAAGCCCTTGTGAGCCACCTAATTGAGGAACATGGCTTCAAGTTAGTATCATAGTTTGGGTAATCTTCTCTTCAACTGGGTTTGGAACGTGATGCATACAACAATGTTATTAAGATGATATCAGGGCCTGATGCAGACATTAATTGTCAAATGCTATGGGCTGCATGGTTATGTGATATCTATTAACCCTAAAATATGGACAGGTCTTTTGAGCCAGGGAGCGCCCCCCCCCCCCCCCCCCCCCCCCCCATTTGGCTCATGGAGCAATAGAAAACCACAACATTTTAGTCATAGAACTAGACGTCATCAATAGACAAACATTTACAAAATTTCACAACATAACCATAACCACCCCCCCCCCCCCAAGTATTTTCAAAGCTCAAAACTATTCAAGTTAGGGTTAAAATCAAGACGTAAAGGAAATATAGGAGATATAGGAAAACATACACCAAATTTCAGAACTTAAAATCAAGTCATTAATTTTGCATATTTGTGCATAATGAATGCATTTATACGTTAATTTGCCTATACTTAAGCATTGAATGACTGCTCTCAGTACACAATGATTTTTCATTTTGCTTTAGCCCACCTGTAACTGTGAAAGAAGCCATGGCCCGCAGCCTCATTGAACAGTTTCCAAGCCTTGGAGATAAGACAGGTGTCACTGGATATGTAAGTTCAAACTCCTTTCTTGCATCAAGGTGCCGGGTCTTCAATATGCAGTATACTCTGCAATTGAAGTAGCTTATACATCTGATGTCCAGAGCATTTGAATCATGATTAGGTAATAATATATTACAAACAATTGGTAGAGCTACACTGCAGTCCTTTGGTTTTCCAACATGTATGTGAACACGTGTGGTTTGCGGTTGCATCATGTAAGAGGGGAGGATTGGTGAGTCCTGAAAAGGACTGATTTGTTATTCTTTCTAGGATAGTCCTAAAAAGGAATGAGGTAGTCCTAGAAAGGACTGTTGGTAGTCCTAGAAAGGACAGTTGGTAGTCCTAGAAAGGACTGTTGGTAGTCCTAGAAAGGACTGTTGGGATAGTCCTGAAAATGACTATTGGGATAGTCCTGAAAAGGACTGTTGGTATTCTTTCTAGGATAGTCCTAAAAAGGACCGTTGGTAGTCCTAGAAAGGACTGTTGGGATAGTCCTGGAAAGGACTGTTGGTATTGTAAGGAGAGGGTGGATGGTAGGAGGGGCTCGACGTTTCAAATAGGTTGACTATTCGTCGTCAGGAGTGTATGTGAATTGGCCAAATGCGAAGAGATTTGGGTTTTCAATGGATAGCGAACGAGAAGTCAGTCACATAGCATTGCAAACCGAGGGACTGCAGTGTAGATCTACTGTAATAATTGTTACTAATCCATGACTGATTTAAATAGATTTTCTCTCTCTCTCTCTTTTGTTTTAGGAGCAGTGGTTTATCAAGGGTAGAAAGCACCATCCTGCTAGTGGCAGTCTGGAGGACAGACTGAGATATGTTCGCATGAAGCATCACCAATGTAACAGGCCAGGGGGTAGTCAACGTAAAAGGAAAACAGATGCTACTGAGAAAACGCAAAGACCCAGCACTCTTCCCAGGCAACCAGCAGTCCCTCGTGATGAGTCCATGAATAACCCATGTAAATATCTCATGACCTTTCATTTTCTGTCATTATGCCTCCGCAACGAAGTAGCCAGAGCCAATATGTTTTCGGGTTGTCCGTCAGTACGTACGTCCGTCCGTTCGTTCGTACGTACGTCCCGTTCTCGTGATCGCGTTATCTCAAGAACCGATTGACAGATTCTTACCAAACTTGGGTCATGTATGTATCCTGGGGTGCCAATGATCTGATTAGATTTTGGGGTCATGAGGTCAAAGGTCAAAGGTCACAGGGCTCATATATGCAAAAATAGCTTGTGAGTGCATTATCTCAAGAACTGATTGACGGATTCTCACCAAACTTGGTTCATGTATGTATCCTGGGGGTGTATTCTGAAAATCGTCTTATCTTTTGTATTATCTTTTGTCATAAGTCCATAAGATAATACACCACTAAAATTGTCATAAATCGGTATTCTGAAAATTGTCTTAAGGGCATCATATCTTTCCCTGACCACGCCCATTAGTGCTGAGTTAACCAATCAAAATTGTTGTTACAAAATGTTTATATGCCCCCTCAGCCAATCAAAGTGGGTTAAATTGCGTATGCGTCGCATTTTCTTTAAATGCGCGCATCTAACTAGCTTTGCGCACACATAGAATTTTCAATCAAAGTTCAAGAAATTTATATATTGTGGTCAAAGAGTATTTTTGTAAGAATGAGATTTTCATATGGTTAGATTTTCAATGGAATTTTCTCCCCCTCACTCTTATTTTCTAACTTTTTCGCACGTACACACACCTATACACACAACAAACATAGGGAGCTCTTTAAAATCTCAAATAATTGTCTTTAAATATGTTTAAACAAGATATAACAAAAGGAAAATACTGCCCCATAGCTGTCTCGGCATATGGGTAGAATTTATGATAATTTCATGATGAGATAAAAGATAAGAGAGTTTTCAGAATACACATTTTCCACCTCTGCTTGCGCGAACGCGCTTATCAATAATGCGTGGCAAGGCGCGCCAGCTAATAGAGGTTAACAAACTTTCAGAGATAATACAAAAGATATGAGAGTTTTCAGAATACCGGTTTTGTCATAAGCCTAAGATAATACGATATTAGGGAAAAGACGATTTTCAGAATACACCCCCTGGGTGCCAATAATCTGATTAGATTTTGGTGTCATGAGGTCAAAGGTCAAAGGTCACAGGGCTCATTATATATGCAAAAAATAGCTTGTGATCGCGTTATCTCAAGAACCGATTGACTGATTCTCACCAAACTTAGTCCAAGAATGTATCTTGAGGCGCCAATGATCTGATTAGGTTTGGGGGTCAAAGGTCACAGGGCTCATTATATGCAAAAATAGAGCTTTTATCGCGTTAGAAGTGATTGATGGATTTGCACCATACTTGGTACATGTATCTTAAGGTGACTAATAATTGGTTAGATTTGGGGGTCATGAGGTCAAAGGTCAAAGGTCGCAGGGCACAATATATATGCTAAATTAGCTTGCAATTGCAAAATCTCAAGAACTGAATGTTATATTTCAATCAAACTTGGTACCTGAATGTATCACAGGAAGCCATTGTAGCCATCAGATTTTGGGGTCATGAGGTCAAAGGTCAAGGTCACATGAATCATTGTGCCAAAATACCAAGGTTGTTATATCTCAAAAACCAGTTAACAAATAACCATCAAACTTGGTAACATTGTATTTGTATCTTGTAATTTTAACTATTAAAATTGAGTTGAAGAATTAATTCAGTGCATGTTGATTTTTTTGGGCTTGATATAAATCATGCAATGGTGGAGGCATCAGTCGAAGATCCATCTAGTTTCTGATGCA
This sequence comes from Echinarachnius parma, assembly GCA_037951105.1. Lineage (NCBI taxonomy): Eukaryota > Metazoa > Echinodermata > Echinoidea > Clypeasteroida > Echinarachniidae > Echinarachnius > Echinarachnius parma. The sequence goes on from JBAMJV010007235.1 coordinate 88,381, forward strand.
ACATTTCACTAAAGATTATTGAGGTTTATCTACAATCCTAAGAATAATTGAACAGGAAAAATGGCAACTTGTTGGCCGTATAGCATTTTGATGGACTGCAAAATCAGTGAAAAAACATTCTAAAATAATAAATGTTTATTTGTGTAAAGTCATAAAAGACATTACCAAATTCTCACTATCAATACATGGCTTTTAGAAGCTGCTTTATAACATAATTGTAATCTCCAGCTTGTTGCATGCTACTACTCTACCTTATGCAGTGTCAGCCGAGGAAGAGGAGATGTGTCAACGCCTAAAGCATACCACCAACGCTTCACAAATAAGTCAACTCATGGCAAAGACAGCTGCCACTAGATATGAATGGATCAGGGCAGAGCGCAACGATGGAACTAGGCCAGATGTCAGAGAAATCATTTCAAAGTATCCACACATTCTGGATCCAGAAATAGTGAGTTCTTTTTTTTCTTTCTTTGTATTTGAACTGAAAACAATGATAAAGTATGTATAATTCTCTAAATAAACTGAAATGGCATTGATCATTCCAACTTCAAGTACCATGGCAAAGTAACACTGACATGTGTCATAATACATGATATGAGGAAAATCCCAACTCCATCATTTTGCCAAAAGAAGTTACACTTACCATGACAGTGTAGTCGGTAGCAGACTAGAACCCAAACTTGCTGTCATTGATTATATTGCAAGACATAACAGTTTGGTAATTCCCCAATTGAAAGTTTCTAAAGTATATCAGTTTCTCCCATATTACTCAAAAACCTCCTTGGTGGAGTTGCATGGGTCCATCTTCTTCTCATGTAATGATATGAATTCATGCCTCAATTTTCATTGACAATGTTTTGTTTTGTATGCATATAATTGTTGGCAATACATTCTTTCTATTAAAGCTAAATATGCATTTGTCTACGATATGTAATGTTTCAGATTGAAGCCGAATTCCAGTCGGTAATTTCGCAGAAAGCAAGCCCAAATCTTCTGTCCAGGTGGCCTATGATTTCTCAAAGCCTAGTTTCTTATGCCAAGAAGCTTGGCATTGAGTGGGAGGCCAGTTTGGGACTCGGCGAGGTGAGCTTTGTGGACTTGTCAAGAGGTATGCACAATATTTTTTATTTTCATTTATTTGTCTTTTTATGCCTACGCCCCGAAGGGTGCTGGATGCATTGGCCTGTATTTTCAAAGGAGGTTTGTACAAACCATGGTTCAAACCGTGGTTTACATCTATGGAATGCCAATTGTAAACTGATGGAGAGAGAATGTGTACCATCAACAAGTAAGTATTTTACATTCTCTCTCCATCAGTTTACAATTGGCATTCCATAGATGTAAACCATGGTTTAAACCATGGTTTGTACAAACCTCCTTTGTGAATACGGGCCATTATGTTTTCGGGTTGTCCATTCGTCCGTATGAACTTATCGCGTACAAACGTATGTCAGATTTTCATGAAACTTCATAGGAAGATGAAGATGAAGATGAAGATGGAGGGCTTATGAACTGATTAGACTTTGGCAAAATGAGGTCAAATACCAAATGTCAATGTAATAATGTACCTTGTGAACGTGATATGCAAACATAGTAAGTAGAAAATCAAAATCTGTTGGATATTCATAAATCTTCATAGCTAGGTGCAGGACGGAAAGGCGGATGCATAATTTTCAACTGCGCGCAGTTGAGTTTGTCTAGTTTACTTTCAGGATAATTACATTTTTGCACCTTACCTAAGTGTGAACATTTACAAGGTACAGTACAGTAATACAGTTGTCTACCATTTTCATAGGTTGCTTTCCTTTTGTGTTTATAAAGCAGTAACTTTCATTTGTATGCACTCTCACAAATATGTTAATGTCTGTGAGAAGTTACTCTATATGGGATTTATATCCCAGAAATTAAAAACCTTGATTCCATTGTGCAATATTAGTACTAAAGGGATCTAGTAACTTTGTTGACATGTGCAAAAAGTGATAAATGGTTGGTACAATGTATATTGTTGTTATCTGATATGTCCACAGGGTTTTGTGTGAAAATTTCAAGTCAAATGGACGTTATATGGCCGAGTAATGAGCAAAAATGCAAAGTGATATTCACAAATTCATTGCACTCACTTTGTACGCGGTTTTCGCGATCCGTTGGATTATTTAACATCTGAAAACTTCAATTGTAAATATCTTTTTAACGAAAGGGAAATTTGAAAAACCAAAACCTGTCCCATGATTTTATTATTAATACGAATACAACAAGGTATGAGGGAACCGCTAGAATTCAAATTGTATTTTGAGGATTTGGACAATGTTACTAAGTCCCTTTAAGGTGGAACATCATACAGGTCTACCCATTTTTTGAAAGACTAGATGTACATTTGTGTAGACATGCATGTTATTTTACATCTCCATGGAAGTGCCCGATTCCTGACTTTGGAAAGTCATCTCTTCACTTTTTGCAGATGAACAGGAAGCCCTGCTGTTCAGCTTACTCCCACTGATGTTTGTTGGACGTGCAAGGGGGATGCGCGGGCGCTGCTCCAAGCTGGATGCTCTGCAGTCCTTCATTGACTGGAAACCAGTGAGTTTGGGTTACGTGGTAGAACAATCGGTAGCGTCAACTCTAATGATTTATACCTTATATTTCTCTGTTTAATTTAATTTGATTTAATTTAATTGATTTATGTTTGTCTTTATTTTAATATCATGTTTGTCTTTATTTACGAGCATGCTTTAAAAGTAGTTGATAGGTTTGGAAGGGTCAGAAATAGATTTTGTTTACTTTCAATTTGTACATATTTGCTTGCAAAGTCAATCACTTGAAGCTTTCATTGTTTCCTTCCTTTTTACCATGGGTTCCACAATATTCCCGGACCCTCCCGAATCATGAAATATTGCCTTATCTCAATCATTTTAGTGCCAATATACCAAAGACATTTCCACAGTATCTCCGTTTCTGGTCCCTCTACTGAGAATCCATTAATATAGGTTGCGCAATATGCATCTTGTTAGAAATTATATCTTATCTATTGATTTTGGCCTTGGCTACAGTCAATTTTTTTCATTGTTGGGCAGATGGTTCATGTGAAACACAATTTGCCAAAATCCTTGCAAACACTATTCACTACATTTTACATAATTATATATTTAAAGTTTAGAAGCAAGCTGGTATACAAAAAGACATAAACATATCAACCCAGGAGAAATAATATTTAGTGTTGTCGCTGAGTCCCGGGTACCCGGGTCCCGCCGAAAAATGTTGAATCCCGGGCACAAAAATAGATACCGGTACTCGATTTCCTGAAAAAGGGGGAAGTCCCCTCATTAAACGCAAGAGCTTTCATGTTCATTCAAGAAGATGATTTATTGTCATAAATGCGCTCAATGTTTGTCACTTGAATGAACATGTTCTCCTAGCTGGCGTGACATGCCGATTGTGTAATAAACAAATGGGTAAATTTCGGGTACCAGGGACTCGCCCGAAAAATTATCGCGAGTTCCGGGTTGTCAATACTCCCGAAAACGACAACACTAATAATATTTCCTCTCTCTCTTTCTTAACAAGGCGGGCACAGATCTCGAGTTCTTCAAACAAAGCATAAGTCCAGAAGATCGCCCTCACCCCTTCATCTTGCTCCTCGGGGGTAGCCGCTGGCGCGCTCAGCAGACATTTGTAATTGTTGAGAGGAGGGCCATCCCTTGCCCAACCATCATCAGTGCCATTGACTGTGCGTTCAAGCTCACCTGCCTACTTGACATTGGCTATCAGCCCCACTGCTTTGGAGCTTGGCAGTTTCTACAGCATATTGTGTACAAGCTTGGTGGGGAAGTCACGACATCATCCGTTCTACGCTTCAGAAGCTGGCTGAGCAATTTGCAGGATGCATAGTACAGGGAAACCCCGTTATAACGAGGTAGTAGGGACTATCTATTTTACCTCGTTATAACCGGAATCTCGCTATAACCGAGCTCGTTATAAGTGGAGCATTATGCCATTGGAACAATCGGGACCAAAGGATTCTCCTCGTTATAAATGGTACTTCGTTATAAGGGAGCTCGTTTTAACGGGGTTTCCCTGTATTTGAAACAACAGCTAACACGATTCTTCATCAGCCTCTGTAGTAAGCTTGTTTATTTTGGGAGACAAATAATCTAGCATGCTTTTGGGGGTCATAAGGTCAAAGGTCAAGGTCAAGGAGGCATATTTTTCTACTGCACGTGTTCGAGGATCCATCTAGTCAATTGATAAATTGTGTTAAGACATGAAAGCAAGCGTGATCCAGTATGAAAGGGTAGAAGTCAGGGCCAATGCCGTAAGCAGGATTTTTTATGCCTTCGCAACAAAGTTGCCGGAGGCATTATGTTTTTGGGTTGTCTGTCCGTCCGTCCGTATGTACGTTTGTCCGTACGTACGTCTCAAGAACATCTCAAGAACCGATTCACAGATTCTCACCAAACTTGGTATATGTATCTTGAGGAGCCAATGATCTGATTAGATTTTGGGGTCATGAGGTCAAAGGTCACAGGGCTCATTATATCGTCGATGGGCAATTAAAAGGACAAATTGACGGTATCGATAGCAAAAAACGATACATACTTTTTTTGAAGAAACAACATTTTGGGCAATTATTTTCTTTAAATGCCAAATTCAGTAACTATGTTTAGTGAAAAGGTTTAATAGGTAGGCTTTATAGCTACCAAGTCGTTTAATTTGGCGTATGCTCTGTTCTTTTTAACGGAGTTATTACGCATTTCTTATATTGTCCTTATTACACGCGATATGATGCGCCGATATCGTGCACGCAAAAAGGACAATAATACAATTGCCCTTTTACGCGCATTGATAATGCACAGCCAATGCGCGCGACTTGGCGCGATAATGGGCAACAAAAAGGGCAAATACGCGCACAAGGTGCGCGTTGAGTCGTGTATGCCAAACATGCAAAAGGGTAATTTCGTCGCTGCTTCAATTAAAATTGGCTAAACTTGTGGCATTACGTATGTGCAGATATTGTAACCAATACTATGTTTTTACGGACAAGTAGTCAAATAACACACTTCATTCATTATAAGTGTATTTATTCTTATCTAAATAACACCGCTCGGCAGTTCGTGAAAAACGTTATTGTCCTTTTTGTTGCCCAAATACGCGCAATTATTTCAATTTGTCCTTTTGTTATTTTTGATTTTTTTCAAAAAGTAGGGCATATATGGGGATTCTAAATATATCATCAGATAGGTATTAAAGTACTCTATCTGAAAATAAAATAAAAACAAAATCGATATTTAACGATAATATCGGCCAATTTGCCCTTTTAATTGCCCAGCGACGATATATGCAAAATACATACCATGTATTCATGTGCATGTAGAATCACACAAAAGACTTCTTTTGCCTTTTGTGAGTTGGTCATGCAATTAATTAGGTCAAGTGCCCACTTAAAGATCCCATTGAGATTCAATTTGAAATATTTATCCTACAAAAAACAAGATTAAATGATTGGCTTATTGGGGCAGGGGGTGGGTTAGCTTCCTCTAGAATAGTTTCTTATGAATGAGATCATTAAGTAGAATTAACAGATGTCATGAATGATTCAATATTGCAACAATCACAAATCTAGATAAACAGCATTCAAAGCCAGTTCTAGCTAATAAGAAGAGGTTCATGTTATTGTATGACGTGTCAAACTACCAGTGCATGTCAACCATCATGGCGGATTCCAGTTGTGGTTTCTGTGTGATTCATGTCAATCATTTTACTACCAAACTAAATGTGTAAATTCATATAAAAACACTATGGAACGTTCGCTTGTGAAATATGTGAGAAACTGTTCAACAAGAAATCAAATTTAAAGCGTCACAAACAAGCCATATTGTACATGAAAGGCATTTTCCAGAAACGGTTTACCAAAAGTGACAAGTTCATGTCTGATTGCAAAATCACTTGACCACACATCTAACCTTTTCTCGCGTTTCGTTATATTTTGACATATTTGTTGACACACCTTATAGTTTTGTTTTAAAGCCCAAGTCCAGTTTCGGAAAAGTAGCTGAATACATCTATATTGATCATTATTGTTGAATATGTATTGAAATAGGGCTTGTGTGTTGAAATCCGAACCTAAGCATCGTTAAATACAGAAATATTGGAAGAAATCAATATTTCGTAATACACGTAGCGTATGGGCGATTCCTCGTTGGCGATATCTGTGCCGCGGGCATAGATATATAATTTCGCAAATATATCAATTAGTAGGCGGTTTCTTGGCCAAATTTGGATAATCATATATTAGTATAATTATATTCTTTCACATTATTGGTAATAATAGCTTCCATTTCATTTTTTTGAGAGTGGGGCGTTTCCAAAACTGGCCTTTACCTTTAAATTAGCATATTAGTAGATTATTCATCCAATATCTTTTCTTATAAGGTTTTCATGCATTTGGATACAGATTCTTTGACTTGGATTACATTTTGTCATGATCTCTTGTATTGTGTATAACCCAAATATTGTACAAAAAGATGGTTGCACAAAATTTCATTATCATATATGAAACATAGCAAATTATAATCCAAAAGAAAGGTGCAATCACGGTTAATTGAATTATGCATAAAACATTTCATTAGGAGGATAAGACTTTTCTCCAGTGACGATTTTTGAATGGTACTATTTTTGTCTCATTTTCGTCATTTTTCTGACACACCCTGTACAGTTGTTTTTAAAACAGAAAAAATGGAATCCTGGTACCATATCCTTTCCAAAAATGTATACCTTCATGGGTCTTGGATGTAAATTAATAACAATATTTTGACTTTAATACAATTTGTCATGATCTCTTGAAAACCCCTCAGTGTAACGCTTACTGGCACAGTTCAAAACACATGGCCATATGCGTCTTCGACTGACGCGGAAGTTGACTGTACAACAGATGGTATGCATGTACTATAGCAGAATTCATTAAGTTCCAGTAACAGACATTTCTAATTTATTGTATATGAAGGTTTGCCAAGAATGTGTCAGAATATAAAGCCTTGTTTTTAAAAATTAAATTTGTATGTGTTTGGTATTAGTATTGTGTGTGTGTGTCTGTGTCTGTGCATGCGTGCGTCTGTGTGTCTGTGTTTGTGTGTCTTTGTGTGTGTGTGTATGTGTGTGAGTGCGTGGTGGGGGGGGGGGGGTGTATAAATGCTGTAAAATATTAAACAATTAAAAAAATGTTAAATTTTGGTAGTGGGTAGTGTCCTGCGTTAGAATAAAGACTAACATCCCATTCATACTTGCGCCTAGTATTAAATGGCTCGGCACTGGCCTGGGATAAGATGTCTACCCATTCATAATAGGCACATCAGCACTGGACATGTATGGCGCTGGTATGAATGCAACATGAATGTAACCATATTAGGCCTGGATGCTTCTGGGCATGCATAATACGAGTTGACATTAGCAATTAAAAGTATGTAGTACGTCACCCCTATTGGGGCGTAAGAATGACTAAGCAAATTCTGTGCGAGCAAGACCAGCATGCGTATGTGCAACGTTATGCTAGCCTCTGTTCCATTCACACTTGCGATAACTGTGGCTTATAGGCTTGTCTATCATCTGCGTAATGCGGCCAGGCTAGGCCGAGCCAAGGCTGAGGCTATAGACAATTCCATTCATACTAGCACAAACAGTGGTTCAGCACTGCATTGCTTAAGCCAGTGCTGAGTCGGTGCTAGACGCAAGAATGAATGGGATAAATATGTTATCTTCTTGTAACATGATTAACATGATCATGATCATGAATGATCGTGACAATACGTCACATCTTTGCCATTGCCATGTACTTTGCAAAACTAATGTGGTACCGTAGGCGTATATGATAGATACAATCAGTTTGGTTTCCTCTCATCAGATGCAGTTGAAATGTGGGCATCATGTGTTCTTTGCATAAATGGAACTATGATAAAATTTGATAATTACTTGATAGGTGTCGATATCTTCACAAGATTGTATCATATAAACTAGAATACTGCATAGTATACGAGGAGAGTAGTTAGCCCAGTCTCGAAAGGGTGGAAGTGACTCGGCATCATAATATTGAACCCTTTCATACTTGAACAAACCAAAATCATATTTTCAGAAATTATAGCTGCAGCCCAGAGCTGTAGTGATCATATAATGTACAACACGATTAGGTATTACAATGTTTGACACTATTCGCCTTTCATATGATTTGGAGCTTACGGCAGGCAGCTTATTGCAGGCAGCTTATTGCAGGTGTGTGTGTGACTGCCCCATTACTGAGATTTTCCATATGCCACTTATCACAGGTTGAAGTCAATTTGGTTGTATCTCTTTTGGTCAGGGGATTCTCAAGTCTGGCTTTCCTTCCTTCAAGATGAAGGCCTTCAATATGAATGGCATTCTAACAATTATAGGCACGTGTGAAAACATTATGGGGAGAAAAATGGTTGAAACCAATGCTTTTTTAATGGCTCTTTATGAATGATAACGGGCTTTTTACCTAGTTGTTTGTAATTTGTTATACCTTTCGAGCAAGGTGGAGTTATAACTATTTAATAGTTTGTAATGTTATTGTGCAGGTTTTGGTTACTATAATTCAGGACACTAACTTAGTGTCAGGACAAGTGACTTCGCCTGAAGTGGACATCCCAAGAGGAGATAGTGCACAATATCCTCCTGTTGACAGTATATCATGTAATGATACTTGATGTCTGTGGAACGAGGTAAAGGTCAGGTGGATGAGCTGTGCTCAAGTGAACACATAAGAACACACACAGGTCAAACACTCATCAAATGCAATTTGTGTGCCAAGGCTCTTGCAACTGAAGGTGATCTTTATGTTCACATGAGAACACACACTGGAGAATCACACTACATGTGTAAAGGGATTCAGAGACAATTTGCCGATTCCAGTTTTTTGTTAAAACATCAGAGAACACATTCTGGTGAGAAAACAACACACACAGGAGAGAGACCTCACAAATGCACTATGTGTCCCAAGGCATTCACTCGTAAATATACACTAAAAATGCATTTGCTAAAACACAATGGGGAGAGACCATACAAATGTGATATTTGTTCAAAGCCTTTTACTCAGAAACATGATCTGCTTATACACATGAATATACACAAAGGAGAAAGACCATACAAGTGTGACGTTTGTTCTAAAGTTTTTGCTCAGAAATGGGCTCTGAAGCTACAGGTTAAAGCGTACACGAGCGAGAGAGCACACAAATGCAACGTTTGTTCGAAAGTTTTTACTCTGAAATCTTCTCTGGAGCAACACATGAAATCTCATAAAGAAGAGAGACATTACAGATGTGGTATGTGTCCCAAGACATTCAAACATAAATGTAATCTGAATGTACACATGAGAACACACACAGGAGACAGACCATATAAATGCAACGTTGTTTGAAAACTTTTACTCAGAAAAGTTCTCTGAACATTCACATACACACTCGGGGGAGACCATTCAAATGCAACGTTTGTTCGAAAGTTTTTACTCTGAAATCTTCTCTGGAGCAACACATGAAATCTCATAAAGAAGAGAGACATTACAGATGTGGTATGTGTCCCAAGACATTCAAACATAAATGTAATCTGAATGTACACATGAGAACACACACAGGAGACAGACCATATAAATGCAACGTTGTTTGAAAACTTTTACTCAGAAAAGTTCTCTGAACATTCACATACACACTCGGGGGAGACCATTCAAATGCAACGTTTGTTCAAAAGTTTTTACTCTGAAATCTTCTCTTGAGCAACACATGAAATCACATAAAGAAGAGAGACATTACAAATGTGATATGTGTCCCAAGACATTCAAACATAAATGTAATCTGAATGTACACATGAGAACACACACAGGAGACAGACCATATAAATGCAACGTTGTTTGAAAACTTTTACTCAGAAAAGTTCTCTGAACATTCACATACACACTCGGGGGAGACCATTCAAATGCAACGTTTGTTCGAAAGTTTTTACTCTGAAATCTTCTCTGGAGCAACACATGAAATCTCATAAAGAAGAGAGACATTACAGATGTGGTATGTGTCCCAAGACATTCAAACATAAATGTAATCTGAATGTACACATGAGAACACACACAGGAGACAGACCATATAAATGCAACGTTGTTTGAAAACTTTTACTCAGAAAAGTTCTCTGAACATTCACATACACACTCGGGGGAGACCATTCAAATGCAACGTTTGTTCGAAAGTTTTTACTCTGAAATCTTCTCTGGAGCAACACATGAAATCTCATAAAGAAGAGAGACATTACAGATGTGGTATGTGTCCCAAGACATTCAAACATAAATGTAATCTGAATGTACACATGAGAAAACACACAGGAGACAGACCATATAAATGCAACGTTGTTTGAAAACTTTTACTCAGAAAAGTTCTCTGAACATTCACATACACACTCGGGGGAGACCATTCCAATGCAACGTTTGTTCAAAAGTTTTTACTCTGAAATCTTCTCTTGAGCAACACATGAAATCACATAAAGAAGAGAGACATTACAAATGTGATATGTGTCCCAAGACATTCAAACATAAATGTAATCTGAATGTACACATGAGAACACACACAGGAGACAGACCATATAAATGCAACGTTGTTTGAAAACTTTTACTCAGAAAAGTTCTCTGAACATTCACATACACACTCGGGGGAGACCATTCAAATGCAACGTTTGTTCGAAAGTTTTTACTCTGAAATCTTCTCTGGAGCAACACATGAAATCTCATAAAGAAGAGAGACATTACAGATGTGGTATGTGTCCCAAGACATTCAAACATAAATGTAATCTGAATGTACACATGAGAACACACACAGGAGACAGACCATATAAATGCAACGTTTGTTTGAAAACTTTTACTCAGAAAAGTTCTCTGAACATTCACATACACACTCGGGGGAGACCATTCAAATGCAACGTTTGTTCAAAAGTTTTTACTCTGAAATTTCTCTTGAGCAACACATGAAATCACATAAAGAAGAGAGACATTACAAATGTGATATGTGTCCCAAGACATTCAAACATAATATTGATCTGAATGTACACATGGGAACACACACAGGAGACAGACCATATAAATGCGACGTTTGTTTGAAAACTTTTACTCAGAAAAGTTCTCTGAACATTCACATGAGTATACACACTCAGGGGAGACCATTCAAATGCAACGTTTGTTCAAAAGTTTTTACTCTGATATCTTCTCTTGAGCAACACATGAAATCTCATAAAGAAGAGAGACATTGCAAATGTGATATGTGTCCCAAGACATTCAAACATAAATGTAATCTGAATGTACACATGAGAACACACAAAGGAGACAATTCACCGTACATCTGTGATATTTGTTTGAAAGCTTTTAGGCAGACTCATGGTTTGATGGTTCACATGAGAACACATACCAGAGAAAGACCTTACAAATGCAAAGTCTGTTCCAAGGTACTTACTAGTATATACACACTAAATGAACACATGCGAATACACACTGGGGAGAGACCATTCAAATGTGGCATTTGTTCGGGAGCCTAATTCCCTCACAATCATGCTCTGCAGCTACACCACATGAGAAAACACACAGGAGAGACACCTCTCAAATGCAACATGTGAACCCAGTCATTTTCTCATAAAAATATACTGAATATTAGCATATATGGAGATACGCACTCTGATAGCTTTCTCTTATCAATATACTATGAATGAACCCATGAGAAAAAAAAACACAGGTGAAAGTTAGCTAGGCCTTACAGATGCGACATATGACCAAATGCCTTCGTTTTTATACACTACATGGGCGAGTACACTGGGGAGAGATCATTCTAATGTGACACTTGTTCAATAGCCTTCTCTTATAAAGGATTGCCATACTGCACGAGACGGACACAAGAAATGTTAAATTATGTTTAAAGAGAAATGTGGAATAGTGTTAGTTAGATATAAAGAGGCTACATGCTATTAATGCAATGTGCATTGCGATTGGTGCATCACAAGGAAAAGGAGTGCAGCTAGTACATACCAAGAAGTCAGGAGCAGGATTGTCCTGATGAGCAGGATTCATGCACGAAAGTGGGCGGTTGTATCAACTAAATCAGGAGTGTATGGATACGGTTTAGCAAGAAAGGGGGATTATTTCACTTGATGAGATCCAAGGGGAACTAAGGATAGAGAGGAATAGAATAGTAGTATTTCTAGCAGGAAAAAAATGAGAAAAGGTCTTTGAAAAGTGAGTAGAGGTCTTGACATAGTTTGTATTGTTCATCCTTTTATAGAAAACAGATGATTCGTGGAGTTTGTAGTCATACAATTGAAAATAATATGAGCACTGATTGGAAATCAAACTTTAAATGTATATTTAGGAGTCAATGATCTGATTAGATTATTATTGGTCATTGATTTTTTTTTCATTAATTTTGTTCTAGCTTCAGAAAAGGATGGTCATAGCTATACAGGATGATGGAAGGTGTTATTATGGTGAAGAAGAAAGTCCAAATTGTACTAAAAAAGTTAGATATAAAAAGAATACCAGTAAAGTGTGATTGTTGACAAAAAATGAAACCCTCACAAAATTATATGGCATATATATATACTTTTAATAACTCTCTGCTCATGTTCTTTTCTCAGTTACAGGGAAGGGTGGTCATTTCGGAGGAGAAAGACAGGGGAAATGTGGACTTGCGATTGAGACAACATGTCGGATTGTGCTGAAGAAGTTAGATATAAAGAGGATACCAGTAAAGTGTCAGTGCTGTAGCAAGGCTTTATATGGGAACAGATTTAAGTACATCCTGAATAGTCGAGAAGAGATCTGTCCTGATAATTGTGATTCCTGCATGAAAGAGGTCAGTTGTACCAAATCACAGACAGGACAAGCAACTTCACCCAAAGTAGCCATCCCAACAAGAGATGGGTCAGGATATTCTGCAGGAGACAGGATGAGTACATCATGTAATGTTATGTCTGAGGAACCAGGTAGAGAATGTCACGATTCTGGTGAGTTTCATAAAGGTTATACTAAACATCATTCTCAAAATGTAAACAGAGCTGGTCACTTGGCTGATGACAATCATTCAATAAAGACAGCGTTTATACAAAATCACACTAAAGATTCTACACAGCCCATCCCATCAATTTCCAGAATTCAGAAAAGAAGCTACAAGTGTGAGTGGTGTCCCAAAGCATACAGTACTATCCGCAAACTGAAACGGCACATCAAAACACATACTGGTGGAAGGCCCCACAAGTGCAACTTGTGCTCAAAGGCCTTCAAAGAGAAATATCATCTACAACTTCACATGGCAACACATTCAACGGAAAGGCCATTCAAATGTAACCTTTGTCCAAAAGTTTTCAAAGTTAAACAACAGCTGTTAAAACACAAAAGAACACACACAGGGGAATTCAGGGAAAGACCGTTCGAATGTAACCTGTGTTCAAAAGCATTCTTTTACAATCATTACTTAACAAAACACATGAAAACACATACAAGTGAAAAACCTTTCAAATGCAACCAGTGTTCAAAAGCTTTCATGTGGGAACAAGGTCTTCACCGTCACGTAAAAACACATTCTGGAGAAGGGCATTTCAAGTGCAACATTTGTTTGAAGATCTGCACTAAAGAAAAACTTTTACAAAGACATATGAAGAGACATACTGGGGAGAGGCCTTACAAGTGCACTATTTGTTCCAAAGCTTTTGGGTACCAAAAAAATCTTGAATCTCACTTCAAAGAGCACTCCAAGGATGGTCGATTTAAGTGCACCGTTTGTTTTAAAACCTTCATGAAGAAAGCAGTTCTATGTATACACATGAGAACACACATTGGAGAAAAACAATATGAGTGTAAAGAATGTCTTAAACAATTCTGTGATGAGCGAAATTTCAAAAGACATTTACTAATGCATTCTGGTGAAAGAACTTTAAAATGTAACGTGTGCACCAAAGCCTTCTATCGAATAGACAATCTAAAACGACACATGCAATCACATATTGGTTTGAAGACCCTTTAATTATAACGTGTATATTTAAAAGCCTTCAGAATCAAAACCACAATACAATGTATGAAACCTTCTAATGATATGCTGTAATGGCTTCATAGCAAACAAATAATGTACAGTATACACACAAAACACACTATTTCAAATGATGATTAAAAAAAAGAAGATTTTATTGCCTAAATTGAATAAATATAATCTTGAAGCATTTCAAAGAGATAGTAGTTTTGGTATAGAGGGCGCTACACAAAATGATTTTTTGTGAGATAATGAAAAACTGAATATCGAATTTGAAAGAGCATACAATTTTAATGACAGAATCAACCCAAATGTACAAAAGTAATTTACCGTATTCTATCTGATTTTGTTTGTTTGAAAGGCAAATGTAGATTAAACTGATTTGTTTTAACTTTCCTGGTATGTTCAATATACATGAAATAGCTTTCTGTGCATTTATTTGTACTACAATGAAGATGAAAAAGAAATAATTGCAGAAATCAAGCATCAAACATTTTAAATAGTTTCTGTTACTAGAATTCAGATTGACCAAATATATACTATTCCTTTATCAGTTAATTGTGAAAAAATGTGGATTATTGATTTATAAATTATTAAATGTTGTTGCCAATTTGTTCTTGATATGCTGGCGTTTCTTGTCCATGATTTTCAGTTTCCAATGATTACTTCTCAATGATAGCCATTTTCTTTATACACATGCATATTGACTGATTTTGTTTTTCTTAAAAAGCCAAATAACAGTATTGGGAAAGTTAACAAAAACATCTTTATTGGCCAAAATAACTGATCAATATTGTTGAATTGGTATAAGAAAGTGTGGTAAATTCCGGATCTTAGAATTGTGAAATGCAGAAATATCGGTGGAACTTCAATGCACACTGTCAGCACGTCAGTGAGATTTGACCTCACCGCCTGTTTGCCCCGTTGGGCTGGAGATGGTCAATATGTGCACATGCCGTGCACACATGCCGTGCACACATGCACTTGCATAGCTTTTGCATGCAGAGTATATGCAGTTAAATTTTAATCTGATGGTAAACAGATTCAAATAGTCAATTTCAAAGCAGTTTTTGTTCATTTACATTAACAGATAATCTGTTACATGGTAGGTGATTAAAGTATATTTTTATTTTGTTGTGTGTAGGGTGTTTCCTAATACTGTTATTTGGCTTTAATAGTACTTACATGTATTTACACAAATATGCATAGTTTTATGTCCAAATTAGCATATTTTAATGTGTACTAAAGTGACTGTATAGTATCACAGTATGGTCGATTTTGATTTTGTACAGAAAGAAAAACTTCCATAATTATTTTCTTTTCAAAATTGATATTTATTGTACTTTCAATTTGTTTTAAATCTATTGTTGTTAATGGCTTCTGTTAAATCATCATTCATAGTTTAACTTTGAAAACCCATTTTTGCTGTCTTTTAATGACTATATATTTAATGAGATTGTATACAATGAGCTATCTTATTGTGCATACAGTAAATGCATTTACTAACCATAATAGAGTGGTGAAGTGTGACGTCATTATAAATCTATTTTTAGAATTTTCTAATTTGAACTTCATTTTCTGAAAGAGCATAAAAAATAATGTCCAAATACCGAAAATCAAAATAAAATTATGAACCAGAGCACTATAACACTGATTTCCTATTGACAAAAAATTCATTCAGATGGGCATATCTTAGCCAAATTATATATTTATTCCAATGAGATAGATATCGCCAACGAGGAATCGCCCATCGCTACGTGTATTACGACCACGCGGTTGTCCACGTGGCGGTTCGCCCATACTTCCGATATATCTGTATTTAACGATGCTTAGGTTCGGATTTTACCACACAAGCCCTATTTCAATACATATTCAACAATACTGATACATTTAGATGTATTCGGCTACTTAGTTCCCGAAACTGATCTTGGGCTTTAAAGGTGAATGACAGTAGTGGGTGCTGACAGGTGCGAACGGGCGGTGGATTTATAAATTTCACTGGCGGGCATTGGATTTCTTCCAATATTTCTGTATTTAACGATGCTTAGGTTTGGATTTTACCAAGCCCTTTTTAAATACCTATTCAACAATATTGATCAATATAGATGTTTTCTGCCACTTTCCCAAAACTGATATTGGGCTTTAACATATTCAATTGATTTTCGGTATTTGGACATTATTTTGTATGCTCTTCGGAAAATGAAGTTCAAATTTGAAAATTCTAAAAATAGATTTGTATGACATCATAGCTCCTGTACTGTATGGTTTGTACAAGGTGTATACAGTGGCATAGCTGGTGGGGGAGGGGGGGGGGGGGCAGTATAAATTAGATCGAAAAAATATGGTGTGTCCCCAATAAGTTGCATGCCCACCTCTACGCCACTGATTGTATACAATATATCTTTTATACAATTTGCTATTTTTATTTTTTTGATCATGATTATCATATAAATGATTTCTAGTTAAATCAATGATCAGTTGTAAACCACAGTTTGCTGACAATCTTTTGTTCTAATTTAGTGGTTTTGCTATATTAATAGAATGCTTATGACAATCAGTTTGCTTTCTTGCACTTGCACTCTGACAAGGTGTGCAATAAGGAAGATATTTATTTATAACTCAGTTCTTACTTGGACAACAAAAATCCAACAATGTAAATTATGTCATAGGCCTAACCAGGACGAAATTCCAGTTACAATTTTAATTGGTACCCATTGAATCCAATGGGTACCCATTGAAATTCTAATGGGTACCCATTGAAACTGAATTCAATTGGTACCCATTGGCATGGGTTTCAATGGGTACCCATTGATTTCAATTGGTAATCGTTCCATTTTCCATATACTTCGATTACCAATTGATTTCAATTGGTACCAATTGATTTCAATTGGTAATTTTTAATTGGTAATTTTCAATTGGTAATTCTGATTACCAATTGAATTCAATTGGTAATATAAGTCAATGGGAATTTCACCCTGGGTAAGAAACAATGTATCCAATTATGTTTGATGTTCAAAGTTAAAAGCATGATTATTGAATTGAATCTATCGATTTGCTCACCTACAGACACACATGATACAGGGAAACCCCGTTATAACGAGGTAGTCGGGACTATCAAATTTACCTCGTTATAAACGGCCAAATTAATAACAAACATTTAAATGAACGTATGAATCGGGACCAAAGGATTCTCCGCGTTATAAACGGTACCTCGTTATAAGCGAGCTCGTTATAACGGGGTTTCCCTGTACACACAATATGTTCCCACAGACACACCTACAAATACATCCCACATACCTACACATCCACACACGCTCACACGCACATACTTACATTGGCATACTTGTGAACCCGACTTGTGGGGTACTTGTGCTACTACAAGCTAGAGGAGTGCTACTACAAACTGGCGCTATTCACAAAAAATGTGATTAAAAAAGACAAACCGAAATTCTCAAGTATCACTTATGGGGTACATGCAGTTACATAATTTTGTCACATAACTTTATCAAGCTGAATATGCTGATTTAAGGCTATTCCAATAGTCGGGTCTATGATTTATTCTCCACAAGAAAAAAATACCCCACAAGTATATAATTGTTCCAACATGAGACCCCACAAGAATGCCAGCGTGAGAACACACATATACACACACCCCCACACTTTTCTCTTAGAAATGTGAATTATAGTCGCTATTCATAAAATGTTAAAAATTTGCTATTCACTGATCCTAATGAAAGTGATCCATTAATTTTGTATGATTCTTCCAATATTTGATATTTGAAGGTACAGTAAATAACCATTATTGTTGCTTGATTCTTCTGAATGATGTGTGATATTTGTAGAAAAAGAACAATATGTTCTCCTAGCGAAAAAAGTGAAAATTGCTGTCATATATTTCATCCCTATCCAAATTTGGATAATATGAACAATTCAAGTATAATAACTTTTATCTTGAAAATGTATGGCTTCATTTTGACTGACTATTGATATTCTTGATGACATAAATCCTAATCAGTTCAGTACATTAAATATTACTTTCACTGCTATAAGTATATGTTTAACTACACCTGCATGTCACAAATATTTGAAAACATTAATTTATTTGACTTATGTATAGGGCTGTTGTTAGACTGTATTAATCCACTAATAAATTGTTCTGTTCAGTCTGCTCTGATATAGTCTTGGGTAACTATAACTTAAAGGGTGACTAAATTACAAATGCATGTTGACTTTTGCTCCACCCCTTTTCTGACATCAATACCCACTCACCATGAAAAGAAGGGTTTCAATGAAAACATGCAATGCTATTGTGAACAGGTAGTCAGTTGATGGGAAGGGACATACCAATGTATTTTGTTCATCTAGCTGACTGATGAATTGACTGGCATATGATGTCAGAAAAGTCATAAGCTTCTGAATGGGTTTTTTTAGGGGTGGAGCTTAGCAGGTAGAATACAAGTAATAGAAAAAAATATATTAAAAATATGACACAAATGTACATCAAAAAGTCAAAAGATATGTGATGTATTCATTATAACAGATCAACAAAAGTCAACATGCATTTGTAATTTAGTCACCCTTTAAGGTTCTTTTTTGGGCAGTCATTTTGATGAAAATTTGTAAAGTTTGTTATCTACATTTATGTATGTACATTTTGTGTTTTTCTTTGCACCCTGCCTGCCAAAGGAAAATATTCAAAGTTTTATGATATATGTTATGGGGGGTGTTTCACAAAGATCCTAAGTTGAACTTAGCACTAAGTTGGATGTTGGAAGCCATTAATTAGTTTCTTTGAAACAATTTTGTAAAAAGATATTTTAAAAGGCAGAAAATATGACAATATTTCTATTATCAAGGAGATTCCATGTTCTTGATTTAAAATTTATGAAAACCTAAGAACCTTGCATTCTTGTTTTGAATATGTTTTTATTACAAGGTAACAAATGGCTTTCCATAATAGCTAAGTCCAACTTAGAGTTCAGTTCAACTTAGCATCTTTGTGAAACGCCCCCCGGTAGACCGGCATGGATTCTGTTACCTATTATGACAAATAAAGATGACTTATATTATATTTCTTCAGTTTGTAAATGTTGTTCTTAATCACTATTATTCAATGTAATATCATGCTCTGTAAGCTGGTGTGTTCTAATTCACATAGCCAAATGTATATATATAAAGCCATAGGCGTACCGGGGGGGGGGGGGAGGGGGGGGGGGGTTTGGGGGTTCAACCCCCCCCCCCCCCCCCAATTTGACCCCAAAATGACTGTTTTGGGGTATTTGAACCCCCCCTTTTCAAATTTTGAATGGTCTCGAGACAAAATTTAAGCGGTCTTGATCGTCTTTTTTGATGGTGAAAAAAGCGTGGTCTCGGCCTCGGAAATGTTGAAAAACCGTGGTCTCGGCCTCGAAAATGTCGAAAAATGGGGGGTCTCGGCTTCGAAAAACTTCTACGACTACCCCCCGGTCTTGACCGTCTTTTTTGATGGTCTTGACCCCGAAAACTGCGAAAAAGCGTGGTCTCGGCCTCGGAAATGTTGAAAAACCGTGGTCTCGGCCTCGAAAATGTCGAAAAATGTGGGTCTCGGCTTTGAAAATTTTCTATGGGCGATTCCGAGTTGGCGATCTCTATCTGCAGCATATCAAGTTATTATTTTTTTTAATATATCAATTAGTAGGCGGTTTCTTGGCCAAATTTGGATAATCCTATATTAGTACAATTATATTCTTTCAAATTATTGGTAATAAGAGCTTCCATTTCATTTTTTTGAGAGGGGGGCGTTTCCAAAACTGGCCTTTACCTTTAAGCGTAACGGCGTGTAAACCTTGCGCACCAGCGCGCTACCTTTATGCGCACTAACGCGCACACGCGTACTTGCGCGGCCACAAGATTTCGCATTGGCTGCCGCTGCGTTCTGGGTTGTCATGGGAACAAAACAAGTCGGTTGTAAACGTTCGCTGATTCCTAATTTAGAGGTTGTTAACAACGTGCCCTATGAGATTGCATGCGTATCAGCAATTTACTATAACACCCTAGGCAGGGCCAAAAAGTTTGTTGTCCTCGACAAAAAAGGTACTCCCAAAAGTACTATATATTATGCATGAGGTTGGGATTTGATGGGAGAAATTATACTTGAACACGTGACGGCGTTTCGACCAATCACATGGCTAGAACATTCTCATGAGGGATATAATACTAAATAAATTATAGCCAGGGATAAAATGATTTATGATTTTGTATGTTTAAATGTATACTATTCATTTACAGGTTATTATTATGTGTGCCTGTGTGTGCGCTTGTAAAGCCCGGCGCAGACAGAGCCGACTCGACCCGATCCGACTGGTTTAAATCAGGCTGGAGTTGGGCCCGGTCGGTCGGAGCAGATTTATCGTGTTGAATCGGCCCCAACTGGCATCCGACTGTCTCTCGACTGGCAAAATGTGTGTCGCGAGGCACTGAAAACTGAGCCGATCGGAATGACAACCAGTCGAGTCGGCTCTGTCTGCGCCGGGCTTAAGGCCCAGTGTGTATAGTGTGTGTGCGTGTGTGTACATGTGTGGACTGGCAATTTGGGCACATCTCCTCGTTTGCACACTGGCAAACTGGGATACGCATACAAATATGGGCATATCCCCGTTTTAAAGGGACTAAGTAACATTGTCCAAATCCTAAAAATTTAATTTGAATTCTAGCGGTTCCCTCATACCGTGTTGTATTCGTATTGACAATAATCATGGGACATGTTTCGGTTTTTCAAATTTCCCTTTTGTTACAAAGATATGTACGATTGAAGTGTTCCCAGGGTGAAATTCCCATTGACTATATTATTCAATTGGTAATCAGAATTACCAATTGAAATCAATTGGTACCAATTGAAATCAATTGGTAATCGAAGTATATGGAAGATGGAACAATTACCAAATGAAATCAATGGGTACCCATTGAAACCCATGCCAATGGGTACCAATTGAATTCAGTTTCAATGGGTACCAATTAGAATTTCAATTAATGGGTACCAATTCAAATTTTAACTGGAATTTCGTCCTGGGTTCAGATAATAAAAACTCTGTTGTAGTTTTGAAGCCGTGTACAAAGTGAGTGCAGTGAGTTAGTGAATATCGAAGTGATCACTTTGCATTTTTGCTCATTACTCGGTCATGCAACTTCCATTTGACTTGAAATTTTCACACAATACCCTGTGGACATATCAGATAACAACAATATACATTGCATCAACCATTCATCACTTTTTGCACATGTCAACAAAGTTACTAGATCCCTTTTAAGTGATTATAAACATTATCCCTGTTTGCTGGTGCATACAAGTACATGTGTGTGTGTGTGTATGTGTGTGTGTGTGTGTGTGTGTGTGTGTGTTATAATGGTATAAGTAGTTGTATTATGAATTGGGGGAATTCTACTGGTTATTTTAATATAGAAAGGGGGGGGGGGGGGTCAGACAAGGTGATCCATTGTCGCCATATTTGTTTTTGGTTGCAATAGAATTATTGGCACATGAAGTAAGGAGGGACAAAATAATTAAAGGGATACATTTTGGGGAGCATGAAATAAGACAAGTATTGTATGCAGATGATATGACAACTTTTTTGAAAGATATAGACTATAAGAAGGTTGCAATATATATTTGAAGAATTTGAAAAAGTAAGTGGCTTGAAAGTTAATAAGGAAAAGACACATTTTATGTATATGGGTGAGGAAACTGGGAAACCAGATGGGCCTTTATTTGGAAAATTTGTTAAGGAAGTAAACATTTTAGGTGTTAATTTTTCGGTCGATTTCAGATTAAAAGACGATCTAAACTATAAAGAAATATTAAGTAAAATTAAAAAGCTTTTAGGTTGGTGGAAACAACGGGATTTGACTATTATGGGTAAAATTTATTTATTGAAAACGTATGCATTAACAAAGTTGAATTATGTTTCATCTCTCCTTGTTGTTCCCTTATAAGTTTATATAGAAGTGGAGAAAATATCGTTTGATTTTATATGGGGAGGAAAAGATCGTATAAAAAGAAAAATTATGTATCAAAATTATAATTATGGTGGAGTAAAAATGATTAATTTTGAATTATTTGTTAGAACGCAGCGGATAATGTGGGTGAAACGATTATTATATGGAGAAAGAAATTTGGGATGGAAGTTATTTTTTGATTATTGCTTAAGTTCAGTGGGAGGAAGGCTAATTTTTGTATGTGATTATGAAATGCAAAAGATGAAGTTTAGTTTGAAGATTCCACCTTATTATTTGGAAATGTTGAAAGCTTGGAAAGAGATTGATAATTTAAGGCATGCTAATGGTTGTATGAATCCGATTATTTTTAATAATAGGAACATATGTATTAAACAAAATAAGATGGTATTTGATAAAGAGTTATTCGAACGAGGGATCGTTATGTTGAATCATATTATTGATAATGGACAAGTTAAACCCGTTGCATATTTTTTGAACCATGGTATGACAGGTGAGAATTTGCTTACAATAATTTATATATACCATGCGATTCCGAGAGATTGGAAAAATGAGCTAGGTTTGATACAATTTTGTGAGGTAGATTTAATTAATTATAATATAAACTTACATATTTTGGAAAAAAACATTAAGTTTTAAGGATGTACCATCAAGAAAAATATATGATTACTTTATTCGAGATTTGCAAAAGATACAAATAAGGGATGGACAAAATAATTATAATTATATAGATAAAGAATTAAGTGAATGTTTTTTTAGACCACGAATAACATTAATGATAGGGAAGCAGAGAGAGTTTCAATTTAAGTTGCTGCATGGGGCAATTTATACTAAAGAACATTTATTTAGATTTGGATTTGTTGAAGATAATTTATGTTCGTACTGTAAACAGGAAAAGGAAACATATTCACATATATTTTTGTTTTGTTTAAATGTAAAATTGATATGGCAAGCTTTGATACAACGTTATGAGTTAGATGAATTGAAGGACTTAAATTGGCGAGATATATTTGTTGGATTGTCGGGTAATTCAAATAGAATAAAAATGTGTAATACTATAATTTTTATGGTAAAATATATTTTATTTGTATTAAGAAAAGAGGGTGTACTACCAACCATTGATAAAATACAGAAACTCTTATTAGATTATAAGGATCAAGAAGAGAAAATAGCAATTAAAATGGGGAAATTAGGGCTACACTTACAAAAATGGGAAATAGTTAAATTATAATAAGATTTAATTTGTAAGGCAGTTTAGAATAAAACGATTTTCTCCCGTGAGCTTGTCACATTTAAAAGTATTGATAATTATGTATTTAAAACAAATCATTTCTAAAGGAATCTGAGCAGATTACCGACCAGGTGTGAGCGAGTGAGTGTGCAGGGGGGGGGGGGGGGGGGGGGGGGGGGTAGGGAGTAGAGGGGGTTCGTTCTTTGTTTGTTTTGTTTTTGTTTTTTCTTTTTATCATAGCTTAAAAACCTCCAATTATCATTATTCGTCTGTAGTTTATAATTATGTGATGTAAGATTTGTAATTGTTTATGTATGCAAGGTAATTATTTATACTTTCTTTCATTATAATTGTAATTTGTTGTATTCTTTGTTTAAGATGTTCACATTGGACATATTTTGTTTATGTATATTCAATTGTAAACGTATTAATTTGGAGGAATAAAAAATCACTTAAAAAAAAAGTGTGTGTGTGTGTGTGTGTGTCTTGGTGATAGAGGGGAGGGCAACTTAAAGGGATATAGTTGAGTGTTGGTATATAGGGGGGCACTTCACAAAATATTTGTTTGTGAGATAATGAAAAACTGACTGTCAAATTTGAAAGAACATACAATTTTAATGACAGAATAAACTTTATTTGAACAAAATTGGTTCAGAAACGGCTGAAATATCCTTAAACATATTTTTATTCAAAAATTCTTTTTTTTTACTTTTTAGAAAAAATGTTTTAAATGCTTAAAGACTTTAAAAAAATCTTAATACTAATAGGTTTTTAAAAAGTTGTTGATGATATATCTTTTGAATTATTATTTTAACAAAACATTAAATGCACAATTTTGTATGAAAAATGGCTAAAACCAATTTTTTTTTTCAGAGAGCGCTCTTTTGAGTTGTACGGCTCTTTTTGAATGATAACAGGGGTTTACTAAGTCATTTGTAATACGTTTCGAGCATGGTGAAGATATAACTATTATTTTGTACCGTAATGGTGCAAGTTTTGGTTACTAAAGTTAAGTTTGACCAATATTTTCCACACAAGCCCCTTTTTATACTATTTCAACTATACTGATCAATTAGTTTGGCCAATAAAGATACTTTCAGTAATTTTCTTAATACTGTTATTTGGCTTCAAATGTGAAATGGGTATAAGCATGGGGGGGGGGGGGGGGGGGGGGGGGGTGGGGGGGTACTCATGTATATTGGCAATCCGGGTATATGCCGCTCCATGACCCCCTTTTTCAGAGCCTAGCCGGCCGCTCCTCGTGTATAATTTTCATCACCGCTGCTATACCAAGGGTCCCATTTTTTACTGTACCCCCCAAAATAGGCAGATCACCAGTCATCACCGCGCATTCATTTTTGTCGAGCCCACCGAAGATGGAGACTCAGGGATCCTAATTGGGTCCGTCGTCGTCTTAAGCTTACACAAATTTGAATAACTTTCCAACCCTACATCTGTTTGTAACCAAACTTGATTGGTAGATGCCCTATATCAGACTCCATGATATTATGAGGTCAAAGGTCACATAAGTAGGTTAAAGGTCAAATGTAAAATTTTAACTGTAAGAGTAGGTTGATAACTTTCCAACCTGCATCTGTTTGTAACCAAACTTGATTGGTAGATGCCCTATATCAGACTCCATGATATTCTGGGTCAAAGGTCAATAAGTAGGTTAAAGGTCAAAAGTAAATGTTTAACTGTAGAGTAGGTTGATAACTTTCCAACCCTGCATCTGTTTGTAACCAAACTTGATCGGTAGATGCCCTATATTGCCCTCCATGATATTCTGGGGTCAAAGGTCAAATGAGGTCCAATTTGAAATTTTACCTGCAATTGAGTCGGTTGATAAACTTTCCAACCTGCATCATGATCTGTTTGTAACCAAACCGTGATTGGTAGGTGCCCTATATTATTGGCCTCCATGATATTCTGGGGTCAAACTCAAGGTCAAATGAGGCCCAAAATTGAAATTTTACCCCCCAGATTTGAAGATGGTTGCACCCCCCACCCCCCTGATATCCTAAGACCCCCCGTTTTGAAGCACACCCTTGAACGCATAATTATACTGTTTCAAAACATGCATAATTATACTGTTTCAAAACATGGCATAATTAATACTGTTTCAAAACATGGCAGCCCCCCCCCCCCCCCCCCCCCCCCCCCCCCCCCCCCCCCCCGTGCAGTTATAATATGCAAAGAAACATTTGAAATGTATAGAAAACCCAATTAGCCTAGTACTATCAATTTACAAAAAGGAGATCAGTGATACCCAAGAAAAAAGCAATACTGGTATACAACCAGAAGTAACATGATATATTTTATCATCAGTACAACTTGTACAAGTAAGACTAAAGCTGTCTAAGACTAAAAGCTGTCATTAAGCTTTGCTTTGAGCTTTTCCGAACATAAAATGGGGCCAAATGAGTTCGAAATTCAACTTGAGCACGTACGTAGCAGACTACACGCTCGGAATGAAGGATGGGATTGCGCAATACCATTCTTATTCATTAATATGTATATCTGCTGGATTTAATATGCTCGCTTTATTTTGTTAGTAACTTTTGTATTTGCATTACATGTAAAGGATAATGTTTTTAAACGCAAATTTATATTACATATGTAACAAATCTAAATATTGAGTGATATACAAAAAAAAAGAGTGGGAATGGGTCATGGGTTTCAGCAGTTCACTAAGGGTTAGCTATTTCAAGTGATTAAGATCAATGGTGTACGGTACTGCAGCTGCCCAGGCCCAGCGGGCGATCGACTGATGTAAACGCGCGCCTTCTACCAGGCAGCGGCGCGGCGCAACAGTTCGCTGGTCAACGTGACACACTCGACTAGACTCCGCATCCAATTCCAACAAGCTGGGGTAGTAATTGAGATACAAGCCTACACAGATCGGACGCAACGGCTGGAAACAGGGTGGAACAAGCAGTAACACGTGAGTTAGCTTAGCTACATAGTCATAGCTCGTAGTACCCTGGAAGTGGAAGATAAGTCTAGATACACTGCTTGCAAAGCCATTTTTTAGGCATGCTGACAAGTAGATCGACAAATCTATCGCTTTCATGGCCTTTTTGACATTATTATTGTTATTTTCACTGTCGGCATTCTATCGATAGACGCAATCTATACACTGTGCCTTGCGCAGTAAGAACACCGTAACTCGAGAGTAAAAGTTAGTTACGGAAAATGATTTTTTTGTTCATATAAAACACCACATTCTCACCTATTGAGCGACATTTGTAGCCCTATCAATACATTTAGGGCTGCTATAATATATTAACTCACCGATCTCGTGTGTCGCTATACATGTCATTCTATAATTACGGCGAATTGTGAGATTTTCCACAATTTTCCATGCCTCTTCTTCGGTCTTTCGCGGTACTTTTTGTTCAAACTGCAAAAAAAAAAAATATAACGTGCATCCGTATGCGCGAACACTTTTTCAGAAACTTAGGCAGCTAGGTACGGTACAGCGCGCGCGCCGCAAAGCTGCTATAACTTGGCGCGCTCAAGTTCTGTATAGCAGCTTTGCGGCGCGCGCGCTGTACCGTACCTAGCTGCCTAAGTTTCTGAAAAAGTGTTCGCGCATACGGATGCACGTTATATTTTTTTTTTTTGCAGTTTGAACAAAAAGTACCGCGAAAGACCGAAGAAGAGGCATGGAAAATTGTGGAAAATCTCACAATTCGCCGTAATTATAGAATGACATGTATAGCGACACACGAGATCGGTGAGTTAATATATTATAGCAGCCCTAAATGTATTGATAGGGCTACAAATGTCGCTCAATAGGTGAGAATGTGGTGTTTTATATGAACAAAAAAATCATTTTCCGTAACTAACTTTTACTCTCGAGTTACGGTGTTCTTACTGCGCAAGGCACAGTGTATAGATTGCGTCTATCGATAGAATGCCGACAGTGAAAATAACAATAATAATGTCAAAAAGGCCATGAAAGCGATAGATTTGTCGATCTAGCTGACAAGTAACCAAAGACGCTTAATGGAAAGACCGACCACTGTGCAATTATCGTGTACAAAGTGAATGGGCAGAGCGCGATGTACAAAATTAACACGCACTTTGATACGCAGGCTTTTCATTATGACGTCACAATAACAATGTTTACTTCGCCTGACTAAAAATAACTTCAAGATGACGTGATAAAGTTTGACGACCCCAAATTTGCATATCGCGCGTGAAATTTGCTTTGCGCACAATTTGCGCGTACAATTATAAAGAATTAAATAAAGACAGTGCGCGGACTAAGCGCGCATTAACATTATAATACGCGAGTAGCCATTGCCATTTTTCTCTACACGGTAAAAAATCTTTAAATTTAAAAAATATGTTTCTCACAGCTTTGATTTCAATTGTAAAATCGCTATCGACTATAATTTTTAAATATTTTTCTTATCATGAGGATAATATTAATTCTACATAAAGAAATAGCCCTAAAGGTTACTAAGGTCGACACTAATTGCTGTTGCTCAATCTTCATGCTAGCCTGATTTGCCGAGTATTTGTAAGTACAGTTTGATCCTTATTTTCTTTAAAATTCTTACGAACGAAGGGGACATCTGTTCCAAAAAAGCTATCGACTATAATTTTAAAATGTTTTTTTATTAATAAAAATGATACAAATACAGTGATATAATACATTCCATATGGTTACTAAGGTCTGGCCTTAAGCTCGATTTGAATCTTCATTCTGTTTGAAGGAACATCGCTGCGCGACCGCCAGTGAGCCGTCTTGTAATTCTACAGTCTTTGCAAGTAACCTAACCAGGCGCCGTACGTAGTACGGCGCCTGGCATACTGAGGTGTGTATACCGTGATGGTAACACTTTATAGGCTTTAACAGCAAACACACTTATAAAAAAAATAAAAATATCATACTTTAAATAACATATCTCGGTTCATACTTACAAATTATGTTATGCATGGGCATCAATGATCCAAATCGTAAAATGTCTGATGCTCCATTCGTTTTATTTATACTGAAATTTACTATAAAACTGGCAAGATTACAGAAGTGACGAAAATGGTTTCCGAATTTGTTCGCTGCATGCAATATCAGGTGATCAAAAACTTGTCGGCAATGCACCCCTGTACTACGTACCATACATGTGAGTACGGTACATACAATACAGTCCCTGGCTTATTGTATTACTATTAGTCAACCGATCGCCCCGCGCATGCGCTATGCATTGCCGACGAGTTTTCGGTCACCTGACATTGCATGCAGCGAACAAAGACGAAGGAAATAACAGTCATCATCATCAATTTGAGGTAAGTTATCATTCTTTTGCAACAAATTAAATAGCAAGCAAGGTAGGTTGAAGGTTTAATTCATGTCTAGAACTAAAAAAAAAAAATAATAATAGATGTAAAGTTTTTGAAACCACCCGTCGCAAAATTTCTCCAAATTTTTTAACGTCTCGTCTTCACAGCGCCGTCCTATGGACGGCGCTGATCACAGTTAGCTGACAAGTAACTCTACAGAACGCTAGCGCGGAGCGTTCTTATAGTTAGCTGACAAGTGGTAACGTGACGGATCGACCGTAAAGTACACCCCTGCAATTTCAAGTCAAGCCCAAGCCAAGGGGCTTAAACTAAAGCCTTTACTGTATCGTATTAAAGTAAGGGAATTTTTCATTATTTTGTTATGGAATATAGACTCAAAGTCAAAGAAGTTGTGAGTTCCAGCTTAAACACGTTGTTGCAATTCAATGATGAAAGTATGAAACAAAGTAGATCGACAAATCTATCACTTTCATGGCCTCTTTGACATTATTTATTGTTTTTTTTCTCTTCTTCTTCTTCTTCTTCTTTGAAAGTACAGTCCACCATCTGGCGTATATTTGTAGTATTTGTACTGTGCAGCGGTCGGTGTAGTGTATGTACAGTGCCAAATTAAAATGTCTACAATGTCCTATGTGCAGCTAAAAAATGTTGTTTCCCCTCTATCGGAGCTGGATGGTTTGTACCTGCTGCTTGAAAGTAGTAGCAGAGGCAGAGTTGACCAGATCAGAGGGAAGCAAGTTCCAAAGTCTCAAGGCATCTGGGTAGAACGACTTCTGGTATACCAGCGTCCTTGCAAATGGTATGCGGTACTGATCATTGTCCCTGATGTCACATCTACAAAGTAAATGGTTCACTCAGGTGAACCATTTACACGCAATATATGCAAATGCGCTGGAGATAACAATACCAGCCATTCGTACACTGTTGCCGGTTCAACAGTTGACCGGCGTGTTTTAGGACGCATCGGTAAGGAAAACGGACGTGAAATAATCATTTTATTTCTACATTTTGCGGTCTTCAAAACAACAAAGTCGGTAATTATAAGCCAGTTCGTAGTTACAATCTGCGCATGCGCAATACAAAGGTCAATCGTACCAATGCGGCATTCATCGAATTGAAAGGACTGGATAAGGTTCTTTACTTATTGTTATTCTTGAGTTCATCGATTGGAAATTCCTTGTTGCGTAGGTTGATCAATTGTTCTCATGAAAGTAACAAAGGATATCCCATGACAACCATCTGCCACTCTGAACATGACTGCACAGAGTAAAAGCTTAATATCCTACCCATGATTGTAGAATTCAATGGTCAAGGGGTCAAACGACCTATATCCGGGTCCCATATGCTATCTACGAACTGGTCTATTATCAAAGTATATATGAATTGTGGATCACATAAACAAATTTTTTTTTGCATTTGCTGGAAAATTGAGGGAGAAATCAGCCGACAAAAAAATTGTTTCCGTTGGATAGTGCAGCGGGCGGAAGAGGTTGATCATCTCCGCACAACCCTATTGTAATGAACCTATGTGTGCTCGATGTGACAATAGTGCGGGTAGAAGGTGGGTCTGGACACATCTACTAGTAAATTGGTCCAGTCTACTGGAGGGAGTCAATGGGGGCATTGACAATCCGGTACATCAGAATCACCTTGATTTGTGCTCTACGCTCCTGGAGAGTTGGCCACTGGAGTTGCTGTAGCATAGCTATAGCTGACACGCTGCTTGTGTGATGGTAATCTCCACTTGACAAATCGGGCGTAGTGACGCTGTACCATCTCCAGCTTGTGAATGTTGACCTGGGTATGGGGGTCCCACACTGTGCACGCATACTCCAAGATGGGCCGGACTAATGCCAGGTAACACAGTTCTTTCGTCTTCCTTGGACAGGGTCTCTGTCGGCATTCTAGCTAGAGAATGCCAACAGAGGAAAAAATAATAAATAATGTCAAAGAGGCCATGAAAGTGATAGATTTGTCGATCTAGAAACAAAGGAGACCTCCGTTTAACTTTAAGTTGGTTCCTTGTAAGGCTGAGTCGGTTCGGTCGATCACACCGGTTACCGACCGTTTCAATCGGGACCCGGTTCGGTATATCGGGAAACAGTGCCCCGAAAAAAATTAAAAAAAATAAAATGTTAAAAAAGAAATTAAGATTATCACAATAATGTAGCGGAATTCAAATAAAAACGGGGCAATTGATATCGTTTACTTTAAAGAGTGGTTATTTTCGAGAAATTCTTGGTTCATTACTTCGTTTGACAGTCAGAAATTGAACAGGAAGCGCAAAATTGCTAGTCATTTGAACGATATTGTCGGCGGATGTGCACACAATGTTAGTCCGATACTCCAGGGGAGTTGTCTGATGGATCTTTGTATGATCCAGCTGATGAGCCAGTGCATTCAAAAAGTGGCTCAAAATACGTTTTTTGGTCATTTGCACCATTTAAAAATGTTTTGATATTCTACTTACATGATTTCATGGCGTTTGACAGGCGAACAGAAACAAAAATGAGCCCCAAAACAATGAAAACAACTACTCAAAACATCGATAAAAAACGACTACATCGCTCCCATTCGCTCGTATACCCTGTGTGCAAGTTACGGGTCTCTTTTTCTTCTGCGAGATTCATACGTACGTACGCTGGGCCGGTGGAACTATGTTCAAGTCCGCCCTCTATCGGCAAGATCCATCCGCCAGGAATTGGGGAAGTCCCCGGCGGATGGATATCTTGCGCAAGAAAAGAGACCCCGTAACTTGCACACAGGGTATACGAGCGAATTGGAGCGATGTAGTCGTTTTTTATCGATGTTTTGAGTAGTTGTTTTCATTGTTTCGGGGCTCTTTTTTTTTTCTGTTCGGCTGTCAAACGCCATTCGAAATCATGTAAGTAGAATATCAAAATGGTGTTGATTGCGAAAAGGCTAATTTATAGCCACTTTTTAAGGGCATGCAGTGGCTCACAGTCACAAGCGATCGTACATGTGATGTTTCCCCCAGACTAGCAGGCTAAGTTTCTGTGAACCGTGTTGCGATGGGCAATGGTGAACAAACGATGAATTTACTTCGAAAAAAAAACAACTTTTCATGCGAAACTGAGTTAATTCTGGATACTGTAACTATTTTCCCGTAAAGATTGATATGTAAATCCATTAAAGCCTCAGTATTTATTATGTTATTTGCATATAAAAAGAGCAATATAAGCCCCAAACAGTGCATTTTGCCGATGCGTGCACGATTGCGTGATTTTACCGGTCCGAGTTTCGACGGTAAAAATTTATCGGGATACCGGTTCCCGACCGGTAAAAGTTTATCGGGACCCGGTTCCGACAATTACCGACATGACTCAGCCTTAGTTCCTTGGATTTATTGTGACTAGTTGTAGTAAGAGTAAGACGTCTTCGAGTTGGATCATCATTGCAAACGAAAATTCAACTGTTAGCCTATGTGGTTGTCGGATGATTCCTGTATTTATTAACCTGTAAAGATACAAAAAATTATACACTAAATACATGTTCTTGCAATACCTTTTAACAAATTAACACGTAGGAATCATTTTCCTGTACATCTCGAGTTCCATTCTTGTTAACTCTAGAGAACGCCAGAGCAAAGCGCTGGCGTTCTAGACCCACCTATATACTGCCCCCAAATTATAAATTTTGTGTGCACGATAATTGTGCTTAAATGATGATATGGTACTAAATTACCACCGATGAGAGCACAAATATGTGATACAACTTTGTGGTGGATAAAAATGATGATATTTCGCTCCATTCCGCATCAAAATGAGTGATTTATGCACCTCCTCGACTTCTCTCCATGTCGTAGCACAACTCCGAACAGATTTTGAATGAAAGATGATCGCGATAACTTGCTTAGCTTGCGAGTCATATTAAGTATACACTGGTTGCCATGATGATATTGTGTGTCTGTGTGTAAATGGTGAATGGTCATACCATTGTATGACCATTTAGTAGCTATGTGCTGATGCTGGTATTTTGCTTAAACTTAATTGCAGCACTTTTTGATTTCCAATTAATTGTCACCCTCTTACCTCCCTTTATTTACAGTATGGCGTGCGCGTGTGAGCTGAAGCCCGTTGTGACTGGGGATCAGTTTGATGCTCCTCAGACCATCATCCTACCAGACCAAGAGACCCTGGTCCTTGGACGAAGCCCTCTCACTGGCATCATTGACAAGAAGCTATCAAGGCAACATGGTACATGTATACATACACATTTAGTGGCAATCCGGCCAGCACTTAAGGGAGATATATTATTTTTGGTTGCTAACTTCCACTACACTAGATTCATTCAAGACTGAACTCAAGATCTACCTATTTAGATCGATCTAAGCATATGTTTACAGTATAATCTATATCGTCTCACTTAAAATTACATGACTTACTACTTTTGTATTAAATGTCATTATTTTGTGTAATTACTATTACTTGTAACAGCGCTTAGAAACCCTGTATTAAGCGCTTTAAAAATGCTAGCTTTTATTATTATTATTATTATTTTCATACTGCACATATTCCATAGCCACTAAATCTGACCTATACAGGGTGGCCCCCAAAAAACATAACAGGTCACTTCCCAAAATATAGTATCAAAATAATTATGTCCATCGGATAGGGTATCTTTTCCAATGGAAAACGATACAAAGAACAGTAATTTTGGTCGTGTAGTTTTTGTTTTAGGGCGCTCTGAGTGACATCATGTCATGCTCCCATTTTTGTCATTTTTTACCAAGTCAGAGCCTGATAAATCACACTTACTGCCCGTCATAGCATTGAACAACGAGCAATACGCGCGCTATTGTACGTGTGCATTCAGCTGTGTGCCGAGAGAATGGGCATGGTTGTTCGAGGATATGATGGGCAGTAGGTGCGATTTATCAGGCACTGACTGGGTAAAAATTGACGAAAATGGGAACCTGACATGGTGTCACTCAGGGCGCCCTAAAACAAAAACTACACAACCAAAATAAGTGGAAAAGATACCCTGATGGACATAATCATTTTGTTACTTTATTTTGGGAAGTGCCCTGTTCCATTTTTTGGGGCCACCCTGTATAGGCTATAGCCACTAAATTTAGGGTTAGGGTTAGGTTTAAGGATAGTGTTGAAGTTAGCAACCAAAAATAATATATTCCTCTAAAGTGTTATTAGCTTTAGTTGACTGAGGTTCCATCAAACTGTTTTTTTATGTGTGCAGTCAATACCGTTAACCGGGGTGACTTTGGCCCCTTTTTTAGATGAATGTATTTTGTTCAAGCGTAACTTTTTTAAACATTTCTTATTGTTTCAAATATATTCTTATAGGTTAATGTGTAAAATCATAAATTAGTTCTAAAGAATGAGACCTGATGGAGATACGTCCTTCTCAAAAGGTGGCCAAATTCACCCCGGTTTACAGTAGAGGCTATGGCCCGAATTCTCAACTTGTGGCTCAACTTGCGCCTGGCCTAAAAGACAACGACTATGGGTAACACTTTGCACCAGCAGACTTATTGTCTTGTAACTACATGTATGGTCCCCGGAGATATTCTAATTGTTTCCTTTCATTATCAAGTCAATCCCTTGAGAGCTGCTTATAAGCATCAGGACAATGGACCCTTTGAACTTAAGTTATAGTAAAGTCTGCCATCAGCCAAATTGCGTCCTGGATCATCCTGGACACTGTATTGCTGGTGACCTTTTTCACTAGTATTATACTGTTAGTTAGGAATTGAATTTAAAAGGGCCCATTGTCCTTATGCTTATAAGCAGCTCTCAAGGGATTCACTTGATGATGAAAGGAAACCATTAATTTAGATATCTCCGGGGACCATAATTACGAGACAGTAAGTCTGCTGGTGCAAAGTGTTACTGGTAGTCTTTGTCTTTTAGGTCAGGCACAAGTTGAGTGGTGTTGTAGCCGAGTCCCGGGTACCCGGGTCCCGCCGAAAAATGTAGAGTCCCTGGCACAAAAATCGATACTCCATTTCCCGAAAAAAGGGGAAGTCCCCTCATTGAACGCCAGAGCTTTCATCAAGAAGATGATTTATTGTCATAAATGCACTCAATGTTTGTCACTTGAATGAACATGTTTTCCCAGCTGGCGTGACATGCCGATCGTGTAATAAACAAATGGGTAAATTTCGGGTACCCGGGACTCACCCGAGTCCCGGGTAGTAAATACTCCCGAAAACGACAACACTTAAAGATTTTATTCAAAGAAAAACCAATATTAGCCAAATTATATCTTTACAGAAAGTTGAAATCATATAGAATATGAAAATATTACTTTCCAAGTACTCGCACATCCAAAAATTGAAAAAAAAATGAAAATATTAAACACTGCCTCAAAACCCCCAATCCAGCGACGAGCGGAGTCAGTAGCTGTGTGTGTTGTACTGACGTCACCATAGCAGAGATGCCAACTAGTACGGATTTTCCGTAATTGGTACGGAAATTGACAACCATTACGGGAGTACGGAATGCCGCTTAAAAATTACGGGAAAAAAAAACAAAAAAAACAAAAAAAAAAAACGTTTTTTTTTTTTTTTTTTTTTTTTTTTTTTTTTTTTCTTTTCCCCCGGATATATCCGATATCTGCCTCCCTATCATTAATTCTCTTACCATTTGTATATTTGTGATACATGTAAAATACCATAGATTAGCAGGGTTCAACGTGCCATTTTTTCTTCTTTTTTTTTTCGGTTACCCGTTCTAAACGTTTTTGCCGATGACGGTCGGTTAACCGTCGTGTAACGGTCGGTTAACCGTCGTGTAACCGATTCACTAAACTTATAGTTCATAGAGCCGCGTAGGAAATTACTGATTTCTTCCCCAAATTACTGATTTTGAGCCTTGAGAGTACTGATTTCATGTTCTAGAGGTTGGCAGCTCTGCCATAGGGGTTATCCAATAGGAAGCTTCGGTATCTACCACGTAATATACCGGAATTATACCCCTTTATACCGAGGAGTCCGTGGTTGTTTAAACTGTTTTCTATACAATTATGGTGGTTTAAACTTTTTAAACTAATAAAACAACAATTGATATTCGTTGTAAAGTTATTCTTTTATTCATTAATGTGTCTGATAAAGTAAAAATAGGTAAATGAATCACCTAGTCTGCGAGTTGAATCATACTCGCTGGCGGCATGCATGATACGTGCAGAGCCTCGACCGTGCGCGTACGATGGACAATGCATGCAATATATAGCGGTAAGTGCAGTGTATGTAGCTCGCTTCAATTCAGCTCGCGTTAGTGAGTAAGTTCACTATTAGCGCATTTTTTTTGCTGTTTTTGCAGGTAATCGTATTTGTTCTAAAAGCCCTACATGTAAGTAAAATAAGAGGGCCCACTAGGAGGGCCCACCACGGGCTCCCCAATTAGGCGCGCACACCTAAACCCACCAAGTGCCTGCAACTGTATATCCGCATCATGCGGAGTTTGTTTGCAGTACCAAAAAGAAGAGAAGAGAAGAAGAAGATAGTCTAGAATAGGTGTGATCGTAATGATCTTGCATTTTCGTTCCTTTTCGGAGCTTTTTAAAAGTGTAATTATACTTACAAGGCAGTCATGGCAGTTGGCGCGGCAGTTAGCTAGGTAGCTAGAGCACAGCCTGTCTCGCGGGGCGGAGCCGCTGAAACTCTAGTGCGTGTTCCGTATCATTCAACTGACGGGCATTTTTTTTTTCGAGGCACGTTCAATTTGCGTCTCTCAATTTGTCAAACAAATCTCTAATTTTGGGAAAATAACCACTCATACGGTAAAATATGTACTTTTACACTAACATTGGGCAATTTTCTAGATTTTTGTTTCTTCATTTCCGATGTTGCAAAACGAGCGAGCGATGGTTGTTGTAAACAAAATACTGCACGCAAACTGATGTATACCGCGATATAGCAGAGAATTCACCCCCTCGTCATACGTCATCGACCTAAGCGGCGAGATCGGGGTGAATTTGGGCCTAGTTTGGAGGGTGAATTTTTCTCATTTTCAATTTCAATTTAAAATTTTTTTTTTTTTTAAATCGAAAAATCTGAATTTCTCGAGGCTTGTAAAGTACAAGATTACCTTCACAATCATACCAAATTCGACTCAATTTATAATCAATGAGCAAAATCTTTAAGTTGAGTCACAAGTTGAGAGTTCAGGCCTATGAGTATAAAGTTATCAAGTCAAATCAATTGAGGTGGAGGAAAAGCTTATTCAACTTAGGCACGTTTTGAGTTCTTAAATTAAAAATGGAAAAAAGAAAGGGAACCAGAATAAATCTTCCACTTGCAATGAGTGCAAAGGGAATACCCAGGACTCGACACTCGCACTGGCCCAGGGCCAGTGAAATTGCAATTCGGGCCAGCAAAAATGTATAAAAGTCATATTTTGGTGGCCCGATCGGGCAAGCAGATTTTCAACCCGACAATGACAAAATGAGAAAAATCTTGTTTTCTCCCATGTCATGCTTTATCTATAATCACAGGTTCGATCAGGAAAGAGAATACAAATTTTGAATAGTAAAAAGTTTACTCATGAAATACAATTTTCGGGCCACCAAAAAAGGGGAAAACATTATTTCACTGGCCCGACCGGGCCACTGACAAAAAAGGTAAGTGTGGAGCCCTGGAATACCCCCACCAACTTGTTTAGGTTTGGACAGTTGTCGTCGCTGGTTATGCCGTTGCTGACATACGATAGACCAACATGGGGTTCACAGCGATCTAGCACCCAAAATGCCATATGGGAAAACTTGATAAACTTATAGTTCTAATTTTATTCCTGCAGGCTTGAAAACCATCCCCGAAAATTAAATTAAAAACATAGATTGCAGTGGTATTATTATTCAGAATGTAGTACATTTTACCCCATATACTTTGTAATTCACATCAATTTGTGCATCTTTATTGTGTGTTTCCTTCCAGTTGAGGTGACGGCTGACTACTCTTCAAAGACCATTAAAGTGAAACAGGCAAGTGCAATTTTGGTGAACAGAAACAAGCTATATCCAAGGCATTTTCAGAGATGTTTTATGTAGGGACTGTTATTAAGTGCACCAGAGGTCAACCACCAACTAATTTGGCAGATAAGGCTACTGTATTTGCTGGTATATAAACCGCACCCCCAAATTCGGGTTGTCATTGAAGGGTGAACAATTCTTTTTTTTCTAGATGATAAAACAGTGCTGGAAATCTTTACAATTTAATAAAACTTTACACACATCCCATGCCTATCAACCCTTTAACACAACATAAACTGTTATAGCCATATACTGTATGTGGTATTTTCATGAAATATGTTTCTCTATCTCTGTGTATTAACTGCTACATACGCCTCATCAAAGCTATTTATAAAGGATGCACCAAGCACAAGAAAAAAGAAGATGGAATGGTGATGAAGAGGCCATCCTTCGATCTGCAGTGTAGAGACATAGGCTAGAAACATAGATAGAATACACCAGCAAATACGGTGAAGATAAGTGAATGTGGAGGAGTCAGTAGGGAATGCTTACTTGGGGGAGGTACACTTCATGTTTTACTATCTTATATTATATGACTTGGTGAAATACGAGTCATTGATTGCTGTAATATTTTGGTATATTACACGGCAGATGTTATATTACATGCCACGCTCTGCAAGAGAGGGATTCTATAATGATGTCACAATGACTAGTCAACATATCACTTTTATTTGCACCTAGATATTGTGTCTTTTAATTGAAATATTATTTAAGATTTTGTGTTTGATCTTCCTCTAATCTCACAGATTGGACCTAACCCAGCATGCTTCCAGGGTAAGGAACTTGACAAAGGGCAAACCATTCAACTCTCAAGCGAAGACAAGCTGCAACTTCTCACAGGGAAATATGAATTACGGGTGAAATTCCCATCAAAAGATGGGGTAAAAGAAAATGGAGACAGTTCAAAGACACTGTCATACAAATTGAATGCCAAAAGTGCTGAAACCAAAGATGCCAAAGTGTTGAGCTCGGCCAAAAAACGGCCTTTGATGACTGATGGTGATGAAGCTGACAATGACGTAGTTGAGGACGGCAATGACAAGCCTGCTATGAAAAAGAGCAAGAGAGGAGATGATGATGTGGATGATGATATCGACCAGAAGCTTGCTGCTCTCCAGCACCAGGCAAAGGAGGCAGAGCAGAAGCGGGATACAAAGAAACTTGAGACATCATCCAAGATGATTGCTGCTGCTAGCCCAAAGGTAGAGTCTGAAATTTGGGGTGTAGGAAAAGGACAATTGACCACTATTCATAAGAACCACTATTCATAAGGACCTCTATTCATAAGGACCATTATTCATAAGGACCGCTATTCATCATTTGAAAAGAGGGTCATTATTCATGAGGACCACTATTCATTATTTGAAAAGAGGGTCATTATTCATAAGGACCACTATTCATTATTTTAAAAGAGGGTCATTATTCATAAGGATGGCTATGCATCATTTGAAAAGAGGGTCATTATTCATGAGGACCGCTATTCATTATTTGAAAAGAGGGTCATTATTCATAAGGACCACTATTCATTATTTTAAAAGAGGGTCATTATTCATAAGGACGGCTATGCATCATTTGAAAAGAGGGTCTTTATTCATAAGGACCGCCATGCATCATTTTAAAAGAGGGTCATTATTCATAACGATGGCTATGCATCATTTGAAAAGAGGGTCTTTATTCATAAGGACGGCTATTCATTAATTGAAAAGAGGGTCTTTATTCATAAGGACGGCTATTCATTATTTGAAAAGAGGGTCTTTATTCATAAGGACCGCTATGCTTCATTTGAAAAGAGGGTCTTTATTCATAAGGACCGCTATTCATTATTTGAAAAGAGGGTCATTATTCATAAGGACCACTATTCATTATTTGAAAAGAGGGTCTTTATTCATAAGGACGGCTATTCATTATTTGAAAAGAGGGTCATTATTCATAAGGACCGCTATTCATTATTTGAAAAGAGGGTCATTATTCATAAGGACCACTATTTATTATTTTAAAAGAGGGTCATTATTCATAAGGACCACTATTTATTATTTTAAAAGAGGGTCATCATTCATAAGGACGGCTATGCATCATTTGAAAAGAGGGTCTTTATTCATAAGGACCGCTATTAATTATTTGAAAAGAGGGTCTTTATTCATAAGGACCACTATTCATCATTTGAAAAGAGGGTCTTTATTCATAAGGACCGCTATTCATCATTTGAAAAGAGGGTCATTATTCATAAGGACCGCTATGCATCATTTGAAAAGAGAGTCATTATTCATAATCAAAGAAAAGGGTCATTATTATATGGACTGCTATTCATAATGGAAGAAAAGGGTCGCTATTCATAATAGGAAATGAGGATCGCTATTCAGAAGATGAAGAGATGAGGGTTGCTATTTATAATACATCATGAGGGTCGCTATTCATATTACAAAAAGAGCATCATTCGTTATGGTTCATGCAATGAATCGATGACTCCCAATACAATTTCATTTTCCATTCGTACTATGTATCGCTGCTGAAGTTGATCTACATAATACGAATAGAAAATGAAATTGTATCGGAGTCATCGATTTATTGCATATACACAAACGAATGACCCTCGCTGATAGAAAATAACCAGAAATAGCGGCGCGATGCCTGTGCATGTCAATCACATTCGCTGAAGTGTGCTGAAGAAACGATCGTCATTTATATCCTATTTTTCTCAGAAATTTCGTAATGGAGGTAAATTTGACCAACATGTTACCATAATTCCGTTAAAATCATGTCAGAAATGCTAAAACTATAATTAATTTACGAATTTGCTGTATTTTAGAAGATGATGTATTGTCATAAATGCGCTGCATTTTTGTATCTTGAATGAACATGTTTTTACAGCGGCGTGACATGGCCGATAGCGAAATCAAAAAATTAATGGGTAAATTTCGGGTACCCGTGACTCGCCCGAAAAATTATCGCGAGTCCCGGGAGGTAAATACTCCCAAAATCAACACCGCTAATGAATAAAGGTCCTTATGCAAAAGAGGTCCCTATTCATATGAATAGGGACCTATTTTGCATTTTATGAATAGCGATCCTGTATAGGAACTTACACATTATGAATAGCGAGGTTACCCTGTTTCTTTGATATCTTGTAGATTTTAATCTGTTTCCACTTTCCAGAAAACAAGGCTTGGGGAAGAAAGAGACATGTTTTGTTTTATCACACTGACTATAGCTTTCGATATAGTTTTGGGAAAGAATGCTTTGGTTTATTTTGAAGATAATTTTAGTTTTAAATAATTGTCACTTCTTCTTATTTTGTACTGATATTTAGTTTGTGTACTTCTAATTTGGAGAATTTCGAGAATCAATTTGGTAGTCATTTTATAGGCCTGAGCATTCATTCCTAGCAATATTCATAGAGACAAAATATGGTTCTGATCGGACAGTGGCTTGTGCCTTTATCATCATATTGGATCGTATTATACTTAATAGGATTTTTACTAATTAGCAGTTTGTTGTCCTCTTCCATTACCGGTATATAGAATAAAGTTTTTGAAATCTGTGTGCTTCAAACCTTACTCTTAAAAGGACTTGGTAACATTGTCCAAATCCTCAAAATCCAATTGGAATTCTAGCGGTTCCCTCATACCTTGTTGTATTAGTATAACAAAAAAAGCGTGGGACAGGTTTCAGTTTTTCAAAATTTCTCTTTCATTAAAAAGATATTTACGATTGAAGTGAGTGCAATGAGTTAGTGAACATCACTTTGCATTTTTGCTCATTACTCGGCCATATAAAGTCCATTTAACGTGAAATTTTCACACAAAACCCAGTGGACATATCAGATGACAACAATATACATTGTATCAACTATACATCACTTTTTGCACATGTCAACAAAGTTACTAGATTCCTTTTAAGACAAGAGAAGGCCCCAGTGGGAGTGGCAGCAGTAAAGAGGTCCTTGAGAAGTGACCCCTGCGGCACAGGCAGGGAAACCCTGCAACGAGGAGATGCGGAGAGAAGAGGGGCAGCAAGCTGAACTTCACTGACTTTAATATGGACTTCAATGTACTTTCAAGAGAGACAACCTTATTTTAAAGATATTTTTTGCTTCACAAAGTAAATATGAATTCTGTAAACTTCTGTGTCACATTACCTTAAGGTATCAACAAATGGTCCCTGTGGAAGTGATGCCAGTAGGAGTAAGGGAGAAGTGACCCCTGCGGCACAGGCAGGAACACCCAGCACAGAAGAGGTGTGGAGAGAAGAGGGCAAGCTGATTGTCTTCAAAAGTATCGGTGTAAAGGCAGGCTCAAAGGTACCTTTGTGTGGTGTGTGTGGGGGGGGGGGGGGGGGGGGGGAGGGGGGGGGTAGGGGGTGGGGGTGTTTCACAAAGATCCCACTTAAAAAGTATGGAAAGCCACTAGTTCCTTTGAAAAACTGTTGTAAGTCCTTTTTCAAGGCCATAAAATGTTGATTCAAATCATTAATATTTTCTGTTATCAAGGAGATTTTCATGTTCTTAATGCAACTTTTATGAAAAGTCTACAATTCTTTTTTGTTTTGCTTATAACTATATTGTATTCCAAGGCTACAAATAGTTTTCCATAATAGTTAGGTCCAACTTAGAGTTAAGTTCAATTTAGGATCTTTGTGAAACACCCCCCTGGTGTATTACCCACCGGTTTTTCTTTAAAAATGAAATGAAATTTGACTTGACATAAAGGAGAATCTGAGTTAAATGTCTCTGAAAATACCCTTAATTTCATCACTGATATTGAATTAGAAATGAGCCGTGTTTGAATTTTATTTTGAGGGGGCAACTGCCCCCAAGCTTCTTACCAGTACGCCAGTGCCAACGTCCATGATCTGTTTTCTTTTTCCTATTTCTCCTGGACCTCCTGTAGATGGTAGGCTTTGACATGGATGGAACACTGATCACAACTGCATCAGGAAAGGTCTTTCCTCAGAATGCCGATGATTGGAAGTAAGAAGAGATATTTAAATGCTGGTCATTCATAAAGTAGGAGAAAATTATAAACATATATAATTTGTTTGTCACTTATGAAATACCATCAGTTTAGTGTTGATGCATGCACAAAATATAATTAGAATAGAATTGGCGCTCATGCAAACGTTGGCGCATATGGAACCAATAGGCCGTAATGGTTCCGTAAGTGGTGGTAATTAATTGCATTTTTATGAATAACACAACCCTTTGCAAAATGTTGGGCATCTAATTGATCTCACACTTGATATTTACCCCAACACTTCGTTAAAGGGGTTAAAGGGGACCACCAGGCAAAGGACAACACATTATTATATGTTTTGGTACCGTTTTGTGATATCAAATAGATACCCAACATTTTACAAAGGGTTGTGTAATTCATAAACAAAGCAATTAATTTCCACCACTTACGGAAACACTGCTATTTCCTGGTTCCATACGGGCCAAGCATTTGCGAGTGCGCCAATGCTTTCACGCGTACGTCAATAGAATCCTGGATGATACGTTCGCTCTGCACAGTGCGCTCTGGCTCTGCACGCATATAGTCTACGCAATTCACACCGCATGAACGCATGTTGAGAATGGTGATGCGTTTTCCAATTATATATTTTTTTCTGAAAACATATTTTTGTGAACTTATTGAAGGAATGGAATACTAAAGATGTTACCTTTCTATAATAAGAATATTATTTTTGGGTGGTGGTACCCTTTAATTCGCTTCTAGACTTAGAAAAAACCTCTTCACTCATTAACCCTAATCCCACTGGGGGGGGGGGGGGGCCTTTTTGGCCCCCCCCCCTGTCGTTTTTTTCGACGTGCATCTAGACCGTTTGGAATTTCACGTTCAAACTTCATGACTATTTTCTCTCAAGTCTCCCGCATGTTTTGATATATAATTTACCCCGGTCGGACCTGTAGAACTGATTTTAGAGGTCGATAATTGCTCATCCGTCACAAAAAAATGTAATTTTTGTACAGGTTTCTATGTAATTCCTATATCCGATGCCATGCAAACTCCAAATCTGTTATAATTGTTACTTTGAATTATAATTTGTATTATTTCTTTGTTATTAGTTGAATTCATACACTTCAGAGATAAATTCTTCTTAAAAAAACAAAACAAAAAAACAATAAAATACATAAGAATGAAAACAATGTGGATAAATCCGGGAATACTAATTTGCATATTTATGCAAATTAGTGATATATTTTATCACCATAAAAAAACATGGATATGATGAAGAACATCATTTGAAAGTATTTTTACAGAAAACCTGAAGAAATCCTGTAATTTCTTTTGATTTTAGATGAAAATCCCAATTTTTTCCCAAATTCGTCAAAAATTTACATATTCAAAATTTTAATTAATTATAAAAAAAAAAATAATATCCAATTTTTTTTTTTTCTTCATATTCTTATTCTACTTGACTTGTTTTACGTGTGTGCCAATTTTCAAGTCGATCGGTCCATTCGTTGCCGAGATTTGAGGGGAGGCCAATACAGCCCCCCCCCCCCCCCCCCCCCCCCCCCCCCCCCCCCCCCCCCCCCCCCCCCCCCCCCCCCCCCCCCAGTGGACTCAAGTGACCAAAATAACCCAGTGGGATTAGGGTTAAGTAAATGGTACCTTGAAATAGACTCATTCGTAGTAAATGCAATGTGTAATTATTTATTATATTAATGTTATTGTAGATTTCTTGGAATTGTCTTTATTTTTTCATTAGATTATGTTTGATTATGATTGTAATGATTTAAGTTGAATCTTCACATTTGTTTAGCTTAATATAGTGTTATGTTGTGTAAAGTGTATATTATAATCATTTGAATTAAGCGCATCAAGAACTTGTATAATGCGCTATATAAAAGTGGCGGTAAGCTGCGGAGGCGTGGAGTATGAACAGATTCCAAAAGTCCATGGTTTGTTGAGAGAGATCCTTTAAAACTTTATTAACTTTTTACAACTTTATAATTTGACCTTCATATTTCGTATGTAATGATGTTTGAATTGAATGTTTCATAGAAAGGGAGAGATGAAGTCATGCCCACAAACTTTGAAGGTTTTATGTATGTAAAATAATTGTTCCTTCTTTTGTCCTACTCTTCAAATCTTTTGAACAGCTGGATATTGCATGGCTTATTTTTGTTTTTAAAGAAGGCATAACAAATCCTTTTAGAGATCATACGGAATTCATCATGTCTTGAAAAATGCTATAATTAATTGTTGTTCTTTTCATTTCTGTGTGACGAACAGATTTGCCTTCCCGGAAGTACCAGGAAAGCTGAAGAAATTGCATGCCGCAGGATACAAGGTGTGCCATCAATTGTTAGCCACAATTGCTCTAGCAACATTTAATGTGCTATTAATTTACAAAGCCATCAAAGATTTCTA
Organism: Echinarachnius parma; assembly: GCA_037951105.1. Classification (NCBI taxonomy): domain Eukaryota; kingdom Metazoa; phylum Echinodermata; class Echinoidea; order Clypeasteroida; family Echinarachniidae; genus Echinarachnius; species Echinarachnius parma. Next base: position 133,341 of record JBAMJV010007235.1, read on the forward strand.
TCCGATTCCGTTATCTAAAACCCTATTAACCCAAACTTAAAAGACAAATTAAGGAATTACTTGTATCTGAATGCAGTGCTCAAAATTAGCATAGGCCCGCTGGCCCTGGGCCACTAAAAATCAGCTCCGACTGGGCCACAAGGCAAAAAGGTTGAAGGGATAGATCCTCTTTTGCAAGCCAAAATACCTGAAAAAATTAGGGCTTGAAATCTCTTTTTCGTGGAGTTATAGACCTAAAACTGATTAAACCGTTGGACGACGGTTTAATGGGTACATACTTATTTTCGGCCGGTGAGTAAGTTCGTACACAGATTTCACGGAGTGCCAGATCGGTATGCATGACCCCTACGTGACCCGCGCTAGCTACGTGACCCGCGCATAAGTACTAATGTGTGAGCGTTTACCAAGCAAAATACCCAAACATCGCTTAAACTGACTACATGTAATTTTATATTCTTTATTTTTGAGATCTTTTTCCGTAACATACGTTAACAAATGACGGCTTCACAATACCTTTACGAGAATTAGTACAATATTGTTGTAATATTATGCTACATCAGTTGAACTCCTTTATTGACTAATATGTAGTTTAAATGGAGGGACGCATTCGTTTTTCATTCGTAGAATCCAAATTAGAGGGCTGTTCGATATGATTTTTTTTTTTGCGTGTTACATTGATCCCCATCCGTCAACTGAAAGCTGTTCAGACGTTTTGTAAAAGTGGACCTGTCCCTTTAATGTCTAGCATTGATGAATGGATTGGAATTCATTTTGTAACCACTAAGTTTTCACAACTGGATATTGTGAAGTGTAATTCTATTCATGCATGATGAAATGCACTCGTACAAATCTCAGTAGACTTCAATTCTTTGTTTTTGCTGCTCCATTATAACCAAGTAATTTTAAGATCTCTCTTCACAAGATCTTTGTAATAATAAGAATCTGATATCTCGTTTCTTATCTAGATTGTCATTTTCACCAACCAACTAGGAGTGAGCAAAGGCAAGCTGAAGCCAAAGGATTTGAGGAGAAAAATCACAAATCTACAGAGGAAAATGGGAGTTCCGTTCCAGGTATGCCATATAAATGTAGAAGACTGCTTGTCCACTATAAAGGCAAGTGTAGTAAAATGTAAATGGAGCCACGAGCTATCGAATCTGGCAGATTCTTCTTCAGGCAAACGAATGACAACCCAGGTATGCCATATGACGAAAAAGCAGATGCCGGATACTTTGGAGGGATTTTGGGTCAACTTTTTATTGCATAGTTACTTTGTAAAATTGCAAGTGGCCTGATATATATTTAATTGTATTTGAATTTGGGTGGTATCCTAGATGTTTGTCTCATAAAGCAATTAAGTTTTTAAATTTAGCAATCAGGCACAAAGGTATATTAAACCCAATTTGATGAGTCCTAAGCTAACATAATCTTGATTGATTGATTGGAGTGGAAGATGTAATTCCAAGAAGTTCTTGCCTTGAAAAGTGATAAAAAACATATATCACCAAGTTGTTTCAGTAAATAATTTCTAAAGTAAATCTGTGTATTTTGGGTTTTGCAATCCAAATATAATCAAAATATGTCAAAGTTATATCACTTGTCCCAACTCTCAAGGAGGTTGTCATTATCAGAGTTCATTATGTGCACCCATGACCCGATGGTGGATTATATCTATAAGATTTACACTTTTTTAGCATTTGCAGCAACCACTGGTAGACTGTCCTGCTAGCCTGCCCCCAAAATGAGGCACTACCTCCGATCCATAAAGAATTGCTTGAATTTGCCATTTTTGACAGCTAGTGCATTGTTATCACATTATGGGCGCATCACTATCTTACTGTGATAGATCTGTAAATTACAAAATATCTTAACAAAGCCTCCACACTAACCTTTTTCCTGAGTTGGTCAACTATGAGAGAATAATCAAATTCCTTAGGTTTAAATCTCCTCTAGAAGTAAGCGGGCCAGTAAACTTTCTGTTCGAGCAAGTAAAATTTGAAAATTTATTATTTTACTTGCCCGAATGGGCAACTCAGGAAATTCAATTGCCCGGTTGGGCAACCAAACTAGGGCATTTATGATATTTTACTTGCCCAACACAAATTTTTACTTGCCCCGGGCAATAGGACAAGTGCTATTGTCGAGCCCTGTCTTAACACTAAATGAAACTTGTGATTTTCTTGCAAGGCATTTGCAGCAACAGCAGGTGGCCTGTACCGCAAGCCTGCCCCTGGAATGTGGGACTACATCCTATCCAAGGAGAATGATGGCATCAAGATTGATGTCAAAGCTAGCATGTTTGTTGGAGGTAAATAATTAACCCAGTATGTAATGTACAGGAACGTTTTCAAATGTTGAATAAATTTGTATGAGCTCAAAGGTCAAAAGTCAATGAACTTTTGTTAACTTTAATTGACATAAGATTATCAAATCAATTTCAATGGTGCATATCTTGGTGGCCTAAATTTGAATATGGGTTAAAGGTCAAAGGTCACTGACCCTTCTAGCAAAGCACTGTTTTGTACAACTTGAGTAGGATTACCAGTAATGAGTCATCCATCCACCTCTTGAAGGCTTTGGGTTAAATTAGTCTAATCTAAAAAATCAAAGATCAGTGAATTTTACCTGAAAAAGCACTGTTCTCTCCATAATAATTTTCATATTTGATGAAGGATCACCTAATTCATGGTTCATATTTTGAAGGCCCATGTCCAGTTAGAATGTGGATTAAATGGTCAATACATTTTCCTTGAAAAACACTGCTCTCACCATGGGTAAAGGTGCCTTAGTCAAGTGGGTTAAATTGGCCTAAATTTTAAGGTCAAAGGTCATTGAACTGTATGAACATCACTGAACTATATGAATCCACAGGTGCCTTTCTTAACTGGTCAGTAGGTTCAGAAATGTAATAATAATAATAATAATTTCAATTTATATAGCACATACATGATTGATCTTCATCTCTAAGCGCCTTTGCAATGTTATATTTTGCCTCGGTCAACAAAAACACACAGTCAACCTGCACTTGAAGTACTTTTTCCTCAACTCGCTAGGGAGTATTCTAGCCAGGCTAATAATAATAATAATAGCTCACATTTATAACGTGCTTAATACAAGGTTTCTAAGCGCAAGTATTTTTACCCATGGTCATCAGGTACAGTTCAAACCCACACAATGATATTGCATACTATCTCAACTCCCCGGGTAGCATACTATAGCCATATGCTGCCACTGATGATGGCGCTAAGGCTAATTGACACCCGACCATGTTACCCATTTATACACCTGGGTAGGTGCTCACATGCTTAACCAAAACCTCCATCTTTTAATACCGAGTACCCATTTATACACCTGTGTAGATCGTATACATTGATTTGCTGAGGGACAAACGTGTAGATCTTATACATTGTTTTGCTGAGGGACAAACGTGTAGATCTTATACATTGTTTACATTGTACATTATACATTGTTTTGCTGAGGGACAAACGTGTACTCATACCATAATAAAATGCTACCTGTTAATTTTAATGCACTTTTTAGTCAAAATATTGATGTTCACTCTTATAATACAAGGTCTAAATTTGATTATCGCTCAAACTATGGCCGTTCAACATTTTCTAGAACGAATATTGTTTATACTGGACCAATGTTATGGAACTCTTTACCATCTGATTTTAAGGAAAGCAAAACTCTTAATACCTTCAAAATGAAACTGAAATATTATTTATTGAAGTCTCTGTAGATACTTGTACATATAATAGCGTTTCGACAGGTTATGTGTATGTGTTTTTAGTGTATATGTGTCCCCCTCTGTCACTTTGGGTAATTCATCGGCAATATCAAAATTGAGATTTTTAGTGTTTTGAATTCTCTCGGATTTCAGCTTTAAAATGATATATAACTTGCTACATATAATTGTCATGAAGGAAAGAAAAACGCAATTTAATAACGCGGACCAGAGCTCAGCTATTTGTCAAACAACAGAGAAAATCGCTTCTAAAGTTTCGCATCCATTCAGAAAAGCATCCTCACAGAGCGAGCGAGCGGTTGAACAAATTCTCGGTTTGACCGTTCGTTTTTCACAATCGATCGTGAAAATAGCGTTATCAACAAACAATATAACGCATGTGCAGTTTACTGTTATTCCTCGGCCAATCAGCAAAGCTTTCGTATCGCGGCATGTAGCCTAGTCAAATAGTCGTACCGATACATACAGTAAAATTTGTACAAAGCCGCTCCAGTTTCGTACAATTGCATGCAAGTTAACCCGGCGGGCTAGCTGGCATGACCCCCTCGATCACAATGAATGGTACAATAGAGCGGTAACTTCAGTCCTCGCTGGTCGGGCGATATCAACCCACCTGCTCATTCATCCTGCCCGATCGTTACCGCAACATTGAACTATACACAATGAACTTCGCACCGGGGAGGCGTATTTTGATAATCCTTCGCAGCTGGTTCTTGTTTGATATCTTTCATTAGAATTCTAAAGAATTAATTGTCTGCATATCCTTGCTTGTAAATCTGATAAACAGAACACAATAAATGACAATTATGAAGACACAGGCATAGAAAAGGCCAATTTTCGTGGCGCTTAAAATGGTATAATTTCATCCCAATGACCAGTGTCTTCAAAATATTATGTAAACAAGTATTGGGGCGTTCGATTATTGCATAAATCAGTCCATGAAAATGTCAACTTTTAGCTGTGTTGTCATTCAATCAAAGAAGTGAGCGAGTGTCAACACCTGTATGGTACCGGTAAGCCGCACAGCGCGATTCAATACAGTAGGATGCGGTAGGCTGCACACGATGCGCTTTGATAATGCGAGGAAAAGCTAGCTACAGAATTTACATAACAAGGCGCGATTCAATGCGGTATTATACAGTAGGTCGCGCACGCTATCCGGAAATGAACACAAGGTACATACCCAGTACAACTCTATTCAGGTCAGTCTGACCAATCACAGCGCTTTCTGCTCGGGGTCAGCTAGCTCGCACACCGCTGCCGCTCAATCAATGCACAAACGATCGATCATGAACAGCCAGCGATGATAAACCGAGTTTCAGGCCGAAACCGAATTGAAGGTTGCTCAGAAAAATCATTATTTTCGGTATAAAACAATCGAATTAGGACATGAAATTTTCAGAGAATGTACATGTAGATGACACATGTAAGTATCAAATTCCGTAAAGTTGAAATTTTCAGCCAAAGACAATTTTTTATGATTTTGGTGCTCTATGTACTAAACCCCCATTGCGACTTTACACCCAAACTGAAAGACAGAGACACATATTGTATGTAGAGTTTTAGATTACAATACGTTTTGTTTATTGTTAGTCGCGACTAGACCGGGTGCCTAGGTTCGCTTTTAGGGATCAATCTTATCAGTTTTTTTCAAAATTTTTTTTGATTCCTCCATTTATTCATTTTGATGTTTGTGTGTATTATGATTGTTTTCTATGTCATTCTTTATATTTTGCCAATTGTCATACTTTGTTGTTGTTTTTAAATGAATTGTGGAAATAAAATCAAATCAAATACATTGTTTTGCTGAGGGACAAACGTGTAGATCGTATACATTGATTTGCTGAGGGACAAACGTGTAGATTGTATACATTGTTTTGCTGAGGGACAAATGTGGTGGCAGACACATGGTTCAAACTATGGATCATACGATTAGAAGGCATGCGTTCTACCAATCTTGCCACTCCATGTCCACAATTTCAATGAATTCTTCATTTTCCCAATTCTCTATTATGCCAACATACTAGAAGAATGGTGTAGCCCTACTTTTGTGTCAGCTAACTTGTTTTGTGTTCTAGGCAAGATTTCGATATATGTTTGCAGTAACTAATCCCTTTTCCTCTTCCAATAAAATCGGAATTCAGGGTCAGTGGATTAGGGTTAGGGGTTGGGATTAGGGCTAGTATTACTTTAAGGGTTTAGAGTCGAGTTTGTAGTTGGAAAAGGAAGATTCAGGCACCTGGTAGCTAGTAGTCAAAATAAGTCTTAGACTAAGAACTGTAAACCCCTTTTGCAATGGGGGAAGCAGTCTCTTTAGGTGAATATCGCATTCATCATTGTTTCATCTATTTTTGTTTACCCTATACAGATGCTGCGGGAAGACCAGCAGATTGGGGTCCCAAGAAGAAGAAAGATTTCTCCTGCAGTGACAGGCTGGTGAGTTAGCAATTGTTGGAGTTTAGAAATTGAAGTATTCAACTTTGTATGAATGCTTGTGAAAACTACTGATGAGGTCATCTTGAATGGTTAGACAAATTGTCATTAAAATTTGTTATTTTCAATGTGTATTGTGCATGCATATGTATTGTTCTAAGTTGATCATCTGCATACAGTAAAACCTCAGTGGAAGGAAACAAGAAAAGTGGCTACTATAGACAGGGGACCTCTATAGGTTGCATCACACTGTTTTCTCTGCAGGGGATCACTTTTGGTGGCCACTGGGCATAAATAGTGACTGTATTTTGGTTCCCCTTCATTGTTTCATACATGGAAGGAAAATCTTCTTTTTTTCTTACTGGGCTATTGCAAGATTTCTAGGGATCTTAAATGTTTTGACCTTGTTCTAGGGCTAAATCTCCAAACAACTCAATTTATTTTATGATTCTGATTTCCATATCTGTAATTTCTTTCTCTCACATTTCCCCTTAGTTTGCCATCAATGTGGGTCTACCATTCAAGACTCCTGAAGAGTTCTTCTTGGGACAGAAGCCTGCCAAGTTCAACATGCCTGCCTTTGATCCTGTGAGTTATCTTCACTCAATTCCTCGCTAAAAAACCTTTCCCTCACACAACATCAACTTCAAATTCCCTGAGCTATATTATTTTTCAGTCAAATATTCTGAAAATTCCAATGTAACTTATAGTATGATAAGCAGATTTTCACAACATGGATGGATATGAAATAATACAAAACATTATACCGCATGCTCATTTGTTGTATTATTGACATTCTTTTGTGCATTTGTGGCGAACACTTGTAATTTGTACAGCATTTTTGTTTTTGTGCGCAATTATGACATTTGTTTGAATGTAGTTCTGATCTTTTATTAGTCCTTCCCATATGCCACAATGGCTCATAAGACGTCACCTATCTCCGATTCATTGGCCTTAGCCCACACGTCCTCTATACGTAGTGAAAGCTACAGAAGGGAGCTAGTCCTCTGATAACTGTGTGTTCCCTTCTCCATTCTATAAATGTAGAGCGTTTGGCTAGAAAGCAGAAGTTACCATTTTTAAAGGCTTTTGTATGACCGGTCAAGGTTCGAACCCGGGACCTCCTGTTCATGAGGTGGACACTCTAACCGCTAAGCCAACACGCTCAGTCTCATCTTTCGTTGCCCAGAAATAATTGTTGTGAAATGCTTCATTTACCGCATTATTTACATAAATTGTTGCATGATTTATTTTGTAGAGGTCTGTTTCAACCAGTACTCCACTCTTCTCACCACCTAGTACTACTGTACCAGCTCCAGTGCAAGAGGTAGTGTATATTCCCTCCATGAATCAACAAATATTTTGGTACTTTGGGTGATTTAGCCCCCCAATTCCCCCAAAAAAGATATCTAAAATCATCAATATAACCCAAGTTATCAGTTTGAATTGGTTGCAGGATAGAAAAATAGCCCATAGCATTTTTTGTTTGTGTTTAAATAAATCCCATGTTCAAGTAAATAATCGAGTCTAAAGACTTTTGATATCCTTGAGGTATGAATTGCATCAGTATTGACATAGCCATTGTTTTTTGCTGTATCACAGTCATTTTGTAGCTCTATTTGTAGTAATTCTTGGCAATTTTGCAGAACAAGTGTGAGATATGTGATTGTGTGCATCCTTTGGGTTTGCTTGGCAGTCTACCATGCCCTTGTAACAAATTGGTTGGAATTCACGAAGGAGGTTTGTGTAAAACATGGTATAAAATAATGAAACGGTGCATGTGGAATAGTAAAAAGCGGAAATCACATTTGCTAAATACAACAGTCATTGGTGCTTAAAGTGATTCAGGTAAAGTGTCAGATATTGCACAAAATGACATTTGAGACTTCAATCCTATATCAATATCATTGTAAAATACAATTGAAAGATTTGTGAAAGTTTGAAAGAAAACGAAAACCGTTTACCTCGTGAAAAGAGGGAATATTGATTTCATATTTTATCACCGAAAACTGATGGCTTACCGTAAATTTGTCACAGGAATGATGGTCCCGCCGTTGATATGCGCACCCGTACATATGTACACATCGGCTCAGCTCAACAGTCGCAGGTACATCGACTCGTTGAATTGCGCTGCCGTGTCTATCGGGGAGGTTCAGCCCGTGATCGCGTTGCCTGTTGCGCGCCCGCCGGGTGGGCGTGAACGTAATAACTACAGCTACCGTGCGTAGCTACCAAATAAAAGCAACTCCACGTACGCATATTCTGAATTTCCATTGTTCTCTTTCAAATTTTCTTATATAATTACTCACTCTCCCTCTCTCATATAGTAGGCAACATCCGCCATATTGTGTATTCATTTTTCATGGAGACAATGGAATAGCGGGTCAGACTGAAAGGGGGCACACCGTATATTTTTTTCTACAGAATGTTCCCCCTGTATAATACATTATTGGCTTTCTTGCAGTGGCATGACTATTTTGAAAAGTGGGGGTGGGGTCGTGGAAGGGAGCAGGGATGGTGTGGGAGGGGTATCGCACTATCGACCCTCCCACAGTAGGGAGCTTTTGCAACTTTTCACTCGAAAAAATGTGCAGTGTGTTCCTTACCTTGGAATATACTAGAATTCAAGAAAGCATGACCTCGGGACCACATGATTGAAACCATTATAGAAACAGGCATACACCCTACATGCATGTCTATAATATATAGGCTACATTTGGGGAGGGTATGTGGGTAGATTTTTTGTATGTATCACCTCGGAAGTATGCTAGTTGTGCAAATGATAGATATCCCCCACCATTCACCCTGTCATACCCCCAATCTATTCCTGTGATGTTTATATGCATGTCTATATATAGGCGACATTTGGGGAGGGTATGTGGGTAGATTATTTGTATGTATATCTTTAGAAGTATGCTAGTTATGCAAAGGAGAGATATCCCCCACCCTTCACCCTGTCATACCCCCAATCTATTCATGTGATGTTTTGTATTTTTATGGCAAATTATTAGGGGGGATGCGCCCCCAGGCAACATCACTGCATGTAGAGGTTGCTCCCCATGTACTCCTTATTTTTTAATAACACAGTGAATGAAAGAGTATAGATTTTCAGACAGTGTGAGCACATTATTTATCTTTTATGTCAACCAGTTGCAAATAACTACAAGTCTGTTTTGTGTTAGTATCTAACATGCGCACACACACACACACACCCACACTCACACATACTCTGCGGATACATCACTACACAGAGCCCACATTTACATTCAAGTACAGTCAAACCTGTTATAGCAGCCACCTTTTTATAGCAGCAAACCTGCCTATAATGGCCACCAAACATGATACCTTGCAGAGAAAAGGAATGTAATGGAACCTGTCTATAGTGATCACCTTTCTACAGTGGCCACTTTGATTGGCAGTCATGGTACATAGGTTTGACTGTACATTTTCATGCTTCTAGCCGTTTTCCCCCTTTACCTGGTACTATGTGTGCATTTTTTACATTTCAAACTAAGGCTGAGTCGGTTCGGTCGATCACACCGGTTACCGACCGTTTCAATCGGGACCCGGTTCGGTATATCGGGAAACAGTGCCCCGAAAAAAAAAATTTAAAAAAAAAAATGTTAAAAAAGAAATTAAGATTATCACAATAATGTAGCGGGATTCAAATAAAAACGGGGCAATTGATATCATTTACTTTATAGAGTGGTTATTTTCGAGAAATTCTTGGTTCATTACTTCATTTGACAGTCAGAAATTGAACAGGAAGCGCAAAATTGCTAGTCATTTGAACGATATTGTCGGCGGATGTGCACACAATGTTAGTCCGATACTCCAGGGGAGTTGTCTGATGGATCTTTGTATGATCCAGCTGATGAGCCAGTGCATTCAAAAAGTGGCTCAAAATACGTTTTTTGGTCATTTGCACCATTTAAAAATGTTTTGATATTCTACTTACATGATTTCATGGCGTTTGACAGCCGAACAGAAACAAAAATGAGCCCCAAAACAATGAAAACAACTACTCAAAACATCGATAAAAAACGACTACATCGCTCCCATTCGCTCGTATACCCTGTGTGCAAGTTACGGGACTATGTTCCAGTCCGCCCTCTATCGGCAAGATCCCGCCAGGAATTGGGGAAGTCCCCGGCGGATGGATCTTGCGCAAGAAAAGAGACCCCGTAACTTGCACACAGGGTATACGAGCGAATTGGAGTGATGTAGTCGTTTTTTATCGATGTTTTGAGTAGTTGTTTTCATTGTTTCGGGGCTCTTTTTTTTCTGTTCGGCTGTCAAACGCCATTCGAAATCATGTAAGTAGAATATCAAAATGGTGTTGATTGCGAAAAGGCTAATTTATAGCCACTTTTTAAGGGCATGCAGTGGCTCACTGTCACAAGCGATCGTACATGTGATGTTTCCCCCGCCCGACTAGCGGGCTAAGTTTCTGTGAACCGTGTTGCGATGGGCAATGGTGAACAAACGATCGATTTCTAGGTCCAATTTACTTCGAAAAAAAGTACTTTTCATTCGAAACTGAGTTAATTCTGGATAGTCTGTAACTATTTTCCCGTAAAGATTGATATGTAAATCCATAAAAGCCTCGGTATTTATAATGTTATTTGCATATAAAAAGAGCAATATAAGCCCCATACAGTGCATTTTTGCCGATGCGTGCACGATTGCGTGATTTTACCGGTCGAGTTTCGAGGGTAAAAATTTATCGGGATACCGGTTCCCGACCGGTAAAAGTTTATCGGGACCCGGTTCCGACAATTACCGACATGACTCAGCCTTATTTCAAACTATCAAAATCGCCTGTTTGTGTATGCTGGTAAATTGTAATTTTTTGAAGTAGGATTTACATTCCTGAAATTTGAAGCAATGCAAATGGTTGAATAACTTGTGTATTTACACAGCATTTTCACATTTTATGAAAATCAATTATATAACAATATGCAATTATTGTTATTTGGATACTTTGTATTTAATTTTTCAATAAATGCAGAAGCAACTGTTACAAAAAATGAAATACTGGGTGATTGATTCAACTTTTGGATGTGTGCAGATCATGTAGTGTCTCTGTGAATTTATTTATTTATTTATTTATTTTGGTATACATTTCAAACTGATCAGCAGCAGTGCTGAAAGGATCAGTGTACATTGAACATCAAAACATACATAGTATAAACAATACAATATAGCAATTGTTACATTCGAATTTGAATGAATTGGAACAACAAAATTTACAAAAGTAAATCACTATAAAATAAACAAAGCTACATTACACAAAGAATAAATATCAGATCATTGTGCATAATTGTGTCTCATACATTGTCCACCTAGCCATTTGGTTGATCCTGATCTATGAAAAATACAATTGAATTGGCCGACCCTTCAATACCCTGCACATAATAGGGGAAGCCTCTGTGAATCCAAGCAAAAGGAGGGTTAAAAGGACAATTGGCATAGTGATACACACTCACATTTCTTCATGGGTGTTATTAGCAACTTCAATCATACATTATATCAATAACCTTGTACAATTATTCTGAATTATATTATTTATTAGTATTTCATCTGAGAAAAACAATGGTTTGTTTGAGTTTTAAAAAATGATAAATTTATGTCATACAGGGAAACCCCGTTTAGCTCGCTTATAACGAGGTACCGTACTGCCCACTGATTTGAACTACAAATTAAAAACATCCTTTTTCATTAAATCATAATTACCTTTATCACATGTAATAGGGAAGACATGAAAGATATATTATCAAATTTATTTTGATTGAATTTGAAAAAGATAACAGATTGTTGCTATGAGCTCTACATCGGTCATTGTTACTTCCCGCAACAAAACTTATCTTTGTTGATACAGTGGAACCTCCTAACAAGAGGTACCGGATACAGCGATGATAATTTTACACGTCAAGGATCTTTGTATTTTATTATTTTTAAGCCCAGACACAAGATACCCGACATAAGGTATTCAATCCAATTGTGCCTGAGGTGCTTGTTATAATAAGGTTTTGTTAATTTTTGCCCAAATGTGTGCGTGAATAATTCCATGCTAAAGAGTTGTATTTGAGAAATGAACTGTTTATGCTATATATCAATTTGAAGGCCTTATCGGTAGGGCCTTAACCCCTTGACCACAGGAACCAAGTGGGTTGTGTACAAAGTCTATGGGGATTTCATAAACTCGTAGGGAACGGGTTAATTTGGCATCAGCATGGTGAGGGATCTGTGGGCAATCACTGGCCGAACATCCCTGCCACTTCCCACGGTCGACGTCCACATCTAACATGTCTCATACGCTAGAAGTCCTGCTCCAATATTATGGTGTTTTTGCTCAGCGACGTACAGAGCTTTCAACGACGCAGGGAGCGATCTATTGCCCCGTTCACCGCGCTCAAATAACTTTCGTTGACAAGCAGTTTCGCTAATTTGGTGAAGGCGGACGTACATTCGTAGACTGCATGACGTCACATCTCGTTGTCACAAGCAATGTATAGACAACGCATGGCTGGCTTGTATTGTTAACACGCCAACTAATTGTCTATGTACTACACATGATAGCAATGTGCTGAATGTTTACCTCGCTACAAGCATGTTGATTGGTTGACCATAGAGCTGTATCGTGCCGTCGCATAATAACCGGAATAATTCTGACCAAAGTGTGTCGCAGATTTAAACCCAAGAACGGTCGGCCCGCTGTTACTGTAGGAAGTTCTTGATTTTGCACACGAACTGCAGGATTCCCCGTTTGCAAAAACCTGCTAGCTTAGTTCCTTGCTAATGGACGTTGTGGGTCCGTTTCCCGCAGGGTATGAGCATGGCGACTGAAGGGTCTGCGAGAACTTCGGTGTTGGCGGCCTGGTTATTTGTTCTGGGTGGTGTGGTATAGTGGGTGTGTAGAATCTTGATGGGTCTTGAAGAAATCTATAGAGAGGGTGAGATTTGTGAAAAAAGGAATGCAATCAGATAAATAGTAATGTGTAAGTCATGTGCACTTATTGCACAAAATGAACCACAAACATGTATTCATGTAGTAAAAATAGGATTTGATTTCTAATCAACATGGACCAAATTTGTTATTTTCCCTTCCGTTTGTTATTCAGCTGTTAGGATCGAAAGCTACACTATAATTATTGACTCTAATTTTATTCCATTGTCAATTTTTCAGTAGCAGTTTTCATCTGTTTTTCAATCGGTATACAGTATTCAGTATACAGTATGCCTAATGCATTTGTCTCTAATAAGCAAAATAATAAATCTAAGGTCCACATTCTGAAAATATTGCAGAGATACAAAATAAAATCATGCTAAAATAATTTTCATCATTCTGAAAATGGTGTAAGGGAATGCAAATTCTACAATGCATTGTGAATCTTTTCTCATGTCCAGTAATGTCGGCCCTTGTTTATTGAGATTTTCTGTTATATAACATAACAATCAAGCCCATGATAAGTTTTCAAAATATGCGCTCAATGCACATTCTTTCCTCCTCTGACATTTATCTGTGTTGTTTTCCCAGTTTCGAATCCCAGTGAGATCACTTTGTGCAAGTATAGCAATTGACACACAATGGTATGCCAAAATAAACTCTCATTGATTTTGCCTGCTAATTTGAAGATGAAATTCTAGTTTCAGAACACAGATCTATCATTTATCTCTGTCCACAGTCCAAGAAAAAGGTTCTCAATGAATTACCTTAACCATAAGTCAATCGGGGTCACCACCAGCACAAATCGTGTGAGTCGTGTCAGCATGCAGATTGCACGTCCATTCTATCGGTACTCGGAAATCCTCTATGTATAATGTCGAAGAGAACAGCCACATCCAATGCTATAAAATGAGGATAAAAATCAAAAAGTTGCTTAATGATGGTAATTGGTATGGAAAGTCAATTGCCTTATGTAAGACAAAAAGAAAACACTGATCATCCAAGGTTTTTTCCCCAACATTTTGATTGCCAAGCCTAATATCTAATGAAAAAAACTTGTCCTGAAGTAAGAGATTTGCAGATTAGCCGGAATTTTCCATGGAGGCGGAGGGGGGGGGGGGTGAGGTGGGTCACACAAGGGAGCAGAGCTATGCGGCTTTGTACGGCAACAACATGGGCAGCGGGCCGGTACAGAAAGTTTGACATATTTGACGTAGTCGTACAACATTTCCGAAGCCGAGAGTATGATTTAGTATTGGTTTTAAATTTTCGACATTTTCGAGGCCGAGACCACGGTTCTTCGTACTTTACGAGGTCAAGACCGCTAAAGTATCATCTCGGACCAGTAAAAATTTGAAATTGGGAGGTGGATCAATCCACCCAATGCACCACCTGACCACCACAATTCACAATGACAATAATTTTTTTATTTTGCAACATTTCACTTTTGTCTTTTGAGTTAGACCGAGTACTACACAGACCTAGACATAGACCTAACATTATCAAAAATGAGCATCGATAAAAAAACACAAAAAACGGATTACCCATTCTATATCAAATTTGAGAAGGCCCATCATTTCATAATAACTAAGTCATAACAAAAGAGATATCAACATAACTGTTATAGATCGGCAAATCTATTGCTTTCATGGCCTCTTTGACATGATTATCATTGTCATTTTCACAGTGAAAAAGACAATAATAATGTCAAAGAGACCATGAAAGCGATAGATTTGTCGATCTACACTCAAACTTGAATTGCTGATTCTGTAATTGGGGGTGATCTACGTACCTTAGGCCGGGGCTTCGATCGGCGCTGAGAACTCACTCGATCAGTCCGAGAGCGAGTATCCCGGCCGTGCATGACGGTGTCGTCAGCTTCGATCACCTGCAGCTTCTCAGACTCAGCTCTGCATGCATCTCAATTATCAACCAAATTGTTGTTTTTTCTTCTTGATGAACCTCTAGATCTCCTCCCAGGCCGCATTCTCATTCGCATTTTATTTGTAGATTCTCAAACGGTTTCTTCAACAAATTTGCTAATGGTATTTAGTACACAATGCAAATATGCACAGTACTTCGCTCACTACCGCTGTAGCTGTACGCGTATCGTACACGTATTACGTACGGCTCTACGAACGTACGTCTATGACTGTATGCAATATATAGCCGGGCGGGGATCGGACACAATATAGCAGGCACGACAAGGTCAAAGGTCACCAAAGGCGTTAATTAACGCTTTAGAAATAAAAGATTTAAATGATAATTATCTTCATACTAAAGGGACATTTGAAAAAATCGAACCCTATTTTATTCCTCTCTTACCATAAGCTAAACAACACGGTAGAAGAGAAACGAGGAAGCTCCAAGTCATTTTCGTGGATTTGGACACTTTACCTGATTCACTTTAATAACCAGCGGCGCCAAAATAAAATTTAAAATCAAACAGTGCCCCATATGAACATGAATTTGAACCTCACTTGTGAATTCCAGACATAGTGTACCAAGAGGTATGTGTCAAGGTAACCTGCAACATTTGTAGTTCCTCTTTATTTGCAAAGTAACCTGGGGGTGTTTCACAAAGATTCTAAGTTGAACTTAACTCTAAATTGGTCCTAAATATTATGGAAAGCCAATTGTAGCCTTGGAATCAAATATATTCAAAAACATAAAAATGCACGTATTTTAGACTCATAAATTTGACATCAATAAACATGACATCTCCTTGATAATAGAAAATTTCAATGATTTGAATCAACATTTTATGCCTTTTTAAAAGAACTTATACAATTGTTTTCAAAGAAACTAACAGCTTTCTATAATTGTTAAGTCCAACAAGTTCAACTTACGATGTTTGTGAAACATCAGTGTTTCAGGTTAAAAATAATCTTTGTATAATATCTGATTACCCATATGTCATGATATGTATTTCAATTCAAAGCATACAATTTATCATTTGTGACCTTACACCACAAAACGACCAATAAGTCGGGGAAACTGATTGTGCTGCTTTTCATAAAACATTAAAATAGAAGTCATTACCTTTAAAATGGTATATCATTCGTCACATTTGGACTAAGCAAACCCTCTCAAAATGAACACCAAAGATTTGGAATATGGCTGAAGCATTTTTAAAATAAGGGAGAAACGGGCCATTTAAAAGATCAGTTTCCATTAAAGCGCTGTAATAAGATCACATTTATTAGATGAAAAAATAATATTTAAACATGATTTCCGACGCTCAAAATGTTACAGAAGCTAGATTAAAATATGCTTATTCAGGAAATACCAAAATCCTAAATCTCATATTTTGAACAAAATTTGATTATTTTAGCTAATAAAAGAGAAACTACCACAGCGACATAACGGTCGTTTTGTGGTGTAAGGTCACATTTGTGGCTTATTATTGTTGTTATATTTTCTTATTCCAGGTACTGATTTTAGTCGGATTTCCAGCATGTAAGTATAATACACTATCTTTATTTTAACTTATTTCCAATCTAGGTATTGTGATTCTTAAAGAGGTAACTTATCATACCCCTCAAAACAATGTTCTGGCCGTGCAATTGGTCTAAATGCCGTCACATGTCATCATTTCTCCCAACAACGCCCTAAGAGGAATAGTACTTTTGTACAGTCCCTTTTTTCAGGGGTAACAAACTTTATGGCATGTGATTCTCAGAGCATGTTGTTAAAAAAAAAGATATAAATGAGGAACCAGCGAACGTTGACAAATAAGTGTTATTGCCTTCATAACAACTCTGTATCGCTTGATATGAAAATTTGCGCAATGGCGGAGGCATCATTTTCAACTGGTGCAGTCGAAGATCCATCTACTTTAAGCCTCGTCCCAAGTTTGTATTTTTCATTCTTTGGTTTATCTCTGTTTGTTTTCTTCTTGATAATATTAAAATTGCCATGATACAATCCCATCAGTTTAATAAACTTTTAAGTTTTAGAAAGCTGACTGAAATATTTTTCTCTTCTTCAATTCACAGCCGGAAAGAGTACTTTTGTAAAACAACGCTTACTTCAGCACAAGTATGTGCATGTAAACAGGGTAAACAAAAACTTTATATCTAAACTTATTTGATTTAAGATTTATTTGAGATTTGATAGTGGCTGATCAATGATACAAAAGAGTGTGTGGAGGGGGGGGGGGGGGGAGGAGGGGTGCCCCAAATAATTTGACAACCATAATGTCTATATAAACGGAGATTTGCCCTCACTAATACACTCAGCAGAAAAAAGAAAGTGAACACGTTTTCAAGTTCATATTTTTCATATAAGATGTTATACAAAACAAATAAATTATATATCAAATTAAAGGATATTTAATTGTTTTTCAACTTGATAGGTGAATACAAATTGAAACTTTACGCATGAGTGAACACATTCATTTGTCTGCTCCAAGGTGCAAAAGTAAAAATTGCAAAATTGCACACAAAATATAAAAAGTCATATTGCACAGAAAAGTTATACAAAACACGACAAAGGTTTGCATGGTTCATTGCCCTTGAAAAGAAAATTATTAAAAAGAGTAATCTTTGTTTGTTTAGAGTCAGTATCTTTTTTATTTACAGTGTTTCTTTCTTTCTTTCTTTAAAGTCAATATCTTGTTGGGCCACCATAACTGTTAAAGAGCGCAGTACATCGACGGCGCATGCTGGATATCACTATGTGCACTCTCTCCTGTGGTAGGTTTCTCCATTCCTCGGTCAGGTAGGTACCGACCCAGGTCTTGAAGGGTGTCACCAGCCCCATTAGTGGAGAGGAATCCGAACATCATCTTCATAGACGACAACGCACGTCCTCATCACGCCCGAGTTGTCCATCAGTGTTTGGAGGAGCACAACATCGAGCGAATGGATCCCTGCATGGCAAGCCTGCTCGCCCGATAAAAGCCATGGGACGGACTAGGGGAGGCCATAAATGGTCGCATCCGGCTTGATATCCTCATCCTGCGTCGGTACCTGACCGAAGAGTGGAGAAACCTACCACAGGAGAGAGTACACAGAGTGATATCCAGTATGCGCCGTTGATGTACTGCGCTGTTTTACAGTTATCGTGGCCCAACAAGATATTGACTTTCAAGAAAGAAGGAAACACTGCAACGAAAGAATGATACTGACTCTAAACAAAGAAGGATTACTCTTTTTCATAGTTTTCCTTTCAAGTGTAATGAACCATGCAAACCTTTATCGTGTTTTGTTTAACTTTTCTGTGCAATATAACTTTTTATATTTTTTGTGCAATTTTGCAATTTTTACTTTTGCACCTTGGAGCAGACAAATGAATGTGTTCACTCATGCGTAAAGTTTCAATTTGTGTTCACCTATCAAGTTGAAAAACAATTAAATATCCTTTAATTTGATATATAATTTATTTGTTTTGTATAATATAATATATGAACAAAATGAACTTGAATGAAAACATGTTCACTTTCTTTTTTTTGCTGAGTGTACATCACAAATTTGATGATCAATATGACAAAAGAGGGGGAGGGGAAGGTGGCAGGTTCCAGGTTCCCCAAGTAATTTGACAAATTCGATATAAAAATTTAAATTTCTAGAAAAACAAAGTTTACTCCCTCCCTCCCTCCCTCCCCCGTTCTTTATGGCATGCCATACCCCCATCCCATACCCTAAAAGGAGCAATCCCATACAAGCGAAATAGCAAATAGCAAATCATCTTACTCTGTTTATATAGACATTATGCTTGTCAAATTATTGGGGGACATTTTTTGAAAAACGAATTGTGGAAATAAAATCAAATAAAATCAGATATCAAACCAATTAATTTATAATACGGATTCACACTAGAAGAGCACCATGGCCACTAGGTCACTGTCTAACCGATGGTTAAGACTGGGCTTGACACTAGCACTTGCCCCCTTGTCTGGAGACTCTGGGGCAAGTAAAAATTGGTGTCTGGCAAGTAAAATTTAATAAATTGTCTAGTTTACTTGCCTGATCAGGCAACTAAATAATTGATCAGCTACGAGAGAACAATGTAATTTCATACGTGTAAATCTCATTTAGTAGTAAGAGGGAAAGTTATTTTTTATATTTGGGCAAGTAAAATGTTAACATTTATGATTTTACTTGCCCGTACGGGCCAGTGCAGAAAAAAAATTTGTGTGGAGGCTTATAAGATACAAGGTCCCTCAACAAAATTTTTGATGAGGAGGTGCCTCAATCAAAGCAAGGGGGTTGGAGCCTGAAGAATATTATGGAAAAAAATAACAAGGCGAGTGAAACATCTAGTCTTGGGAACCGGTGGTCATAGGTAAGCTGTCTTGTCCATGTGAAAATCTAGACCCGTTTGATTACAATAGACACAAAATATGGACATTTGATTTTCAGATGAGCTAGATGTGTGACCAAAATGTTGCCACAACTATTTAGGGATTTATTTTAGATTTGCTGTACAGATAAGAGGTTAACTTGGAAATGTTATTTTGCAAATCTTCAAATTGAATCAAACTTTGTTTTCTTTGTGTATTTGACATTCAAGGATACCATGGGGACATGGCAGAAGTGTGTGTCTGCATGTTCAATGGCCCTGGGTAAAGGCCAGAGTGTGGTGATTGATAACACCAATGGAGACATCGAATCAAGAAAGAGGTAAAGATTAAAATAGATTTTGTACAAATTAAGAAGTAGTGGAAAAATAAATGGCAAAGTGGTTGTGTAGATGCATATTGGTTTTGGCCTTAGTATTTCAATATAAGCCTTGGGTCTTGGGTTTGATGCATATAACTGCATCACATCTGTTCTTCAGCTAAATAGTTCATCCACATTTTATGCTATCAAATCGGGTGAAGTACAAAATTGGAATTTTATAGTAACTTATTCCTTCTTATTGCTGTATCATATTATCAAGGCTGCTTATCTGATGGCTTTGTGCATTATGTTTTAGGATTGTCCATTCATCCCATTCCTTTTTCGCAATTTTTTTTGAGAACTGGTTAATGGATGAATTTCAAACTCCTCGGTTTGTCAGTTTGTTTGTTTTTATTTCTGAATCATAATTTTAAAAAACATGAACGCATTTCATAGAACATTATAAAGATCTTAACAAAGTCATAAAAAGTATTATGCTCTTTGTATTTTGCCATGTTATAATACAAATAATATTGGGTGGATAGCCTGTTTCAGGTCTACCATCATGATGGATCTGTACCAGTTGACATATTGCCATCATACATGGTACCTGAGGAGCCAATGTTGTATGCAGACAAAAATTCAGCCATAAGTTAATTTGGGCTTAACCCTAATCCCAGGGGGGGCTCAAATCTCGGCAACGAATGGACCGATTGACTTGAAAATTGGCACATACGTGAAACGAGTCTAGTAGAATAAGAATTTGAAAAAGAAAAATAAATTTGACCATTTTTTGTTTTAAATAATTAATACAAATTTTGAATATGCAGCCACATTTTTGACGAATTTGGGGGTAAATTGGGATTTTTCATCTAAAATCAAGAGAAATTACAGGATTTCTTCAGGTTTTCTGTAAAAATACTTCCAAATGATGTAATTCATCATATTCATGTTTTTTAAGGTGATAAAATATATCACTAATTTGCATAAATATGCAAATTAGTATTCCCGGATTTACCCACATTGTTTTCATTCTTATGTATTTTATTGTTTTATTGTTTTGTTTTTTTTAGAAGAATTTATCTCTGAAGTGAATGAATAAAACTAATAACAAAGAAATAATTATAATTCATTGTAACAATTATAACAGATTTGGAGTTTACATGGCATCGGATATATGAATTACATAGAAACCTGTACAAAAATTGCAGTTTTTTGTGACGGTCGAGCAATTATCGACCTCTAAAATCAGTTCTACATGTCCGACCGGGGTGAATTATATATCAAAACATGCGGGAGACTTGAGAGAAAAAAGTCATGAAGTTTGAACGTGAAATTACAATCGGTCTAGGTGCACGTCGAAAAAAAATGACAGGGGGGGGGGGGGGCATACCCAGTGGGATTAGGGTTAAAGGGGTAGTTCAGTTTTGGTAGAACACAACACAACAATTTTTTCATGAGGTAATGAAAAACTGAGTGTCGAATTTGAAAGAACATGCAATTTGAATGGCAGAATAAACTTTATTTGGTCAAAATCGGGTCAGAAATGGCTGAAATATCAATAAATATCTCCGATCGTATTTATTTGGGCCCCAAATAAATATGATGATTTTTTTGATTTTTTTTTTTAAATGCTTACACTTTTTGAGCAGTTTTTAAATAGTTGTTGATGATCTCTCTATTTAATCATTATTTCAACAAAACATCACAAGCATAATTTTGTATGAAAAATGGTTGAAACCAATGCCTTATTAGAGAGCGCCCTCTTGTGTTTTAATGGCGCTTTTTGAATGATAACAGGCTTTTTACTTAGTTGTTTGTATTTTTGTATACCTTTCGAGCATGGTGGGGTTATAAATATTAGTTTGTAATGTTACTGTGCAGGTTTTGGTTACTAAAGTTCAGCCTTACCATAACTGTACTACCCCTTTAATGTAAAAATCATGCAATGGTGGATGCATCCCTTTTTGCTGCACACAGTGGAAGATCAATTTATTATTTCCTGTTACCAAATGGATTGATTTGATGTGCAGGTATGTTGACTGTGCTAAGAAGGCTGGTGTGCAGTGCAGGTGCCTTACTTTCAGTGCGACCTTCGAACAAGCAAGACATAATGAGAAGGTTAGTCACTCATCAAGGACGAGAGCTATTTTAGGCAGAATTTATCATTATTTTCCTCTACAAATTGGCAACTCCTAAAATTTTGTCGACCTATTAATGACATAAAAGTAGGTGGAAAATATTTAGTAAGTACAATTTAAGACAAATATGAAGTGACTTTGCTGCAAAGTTGCCAATTTGAACACCCAAATCTGTTTTGAAATTATCACAATGTGTTGCCAATTTAAGGATTTTTCTAAATTATAGCAATTTACACAATAATAAAAATCTCTTATTCAATTGATAAAAAAGCTGTATCACTTCGCGTGATCCTGCGCCTTTCTCTATAAAAGTTGATTTAATTATCCTTGGGATTGGCCCAGTTTATATAGCTTCTGACTAATCGAGCATTGAAAAGGATTTCATGGGAACGCCCGCCATTCAAAAGTCTTCGTGGCTTGATAGTTTGAGCACCGGTCTAGCAATCCGGAGGTCTCGGGTTCGATTCCCGGCGAAGCCTATTTTTCTTTGCTCATTTTCAATCAATAACAAAATAGGGCTCTAAAAATAGAGAAACTTATGCTCTTTCTCCTTGTATACATTATATTATACAACTAACGAATGGGCTTCTTGTGATAGTCAAATCTATTACCGAGGTGGGCTCAAAATGATTATTACCCGAAGCGTAGCTGAGGGTAATAGTCATTTTGAGCCCACCGAGGTAATAGATTGCCTATCACAATCAAGCACATTCGTTAGTTGTTTTATGATCTATGGGACGAACGCGTAACGAACTTTTAGTGTTAATTTTTTGCTAACAGCCCGGTCACATGATTGCGCGGGGATTGCGCGTGTTGTCCAAAACTATCATTTGTCAAATACAATGGTAAAACGATCTTATGAGGGATATAAAACTTGTCATCTTCTTGCTGAAGTGTAGGACTACCAAACCGCAAATTTGTGGGCCTTAGGCACTGATGAGTTAAAGATGAATAACAGTTTTGGGAAAGTTACAGAAAACATTTATTATTGATCAATGTTGTTGAATAAGTATCTAAAAAGGGCTTGTGTGGTAAAATCCGAACCTAACGATACATTAAATGCAGAAATATCGGAAGAAATCCAATACCCGCCCGTTAAATGTATAAATCCACCACTTTTATAGAGAGGTGACCCCTATTTTCCTCTGCAAAGGATCAGATTTGGTGGGCGCTAATTTGGTGGGCGTTTTTAGCTCATCCGGCCCGAAGGGCCCGATGAGCTTATGCCATGGCGTGGCGTCCTTCGTCCGTCCGTCCTTCTGTCCGTCCGTCCACAGTTTTCAAAATGCTTCTTCTTCGTTATTTTTCAACCGATTTTGATTCTGATTGTTTCATAAGATAGGGCTAGGAGGGGGATTTAAAACTTCTACACAGAATCGTGAAATTCATTATCTATGGTAATTTATGCAAATTTATTCGAAATCACAAAAAAATGCTTCTCCATTTCTCGACCGATTTTGATTTGGTTTGCTTTATCTGGTAGAGCTAAATTTGGTACACTAAACTTCTACACAGAATTTTGAAATTTTTCTCAATTAATTATGGTAATTTATGCAAATTTATTCCAAAAATAACAAAAATTGCTTCTTCTCCCTCATTTCTTGACCGATTTTCATTCCGTTTGGTTTATCTAATAGGGCTAGGTTTCATAAGATAGGGCTAGGAGGGGGACTTAAAACTTCTACACAGATTCATGAAATTCATTATCTATGGTAATTTATGCAAATTTATTTGAAATCACAAAAAATACTTCTCCTTCATTTCTCGACCGATTTTGATTTGGTTTGCTTTATCTGGTAGAGCTAAATTTGGTACACTAAAATTCTACACAGAATTTTGAGATTTTGCTCCATTGATTAATTATGGTAATTTATGCAAATTTATTCCAAAAATAATAAAAATTGCTGCTTCTCCCTCATTTGTTTACCGATTTTCATTCTGTTTGTTTTGTATGATAGGGCTAGCTGGGGGCTTCAAAACTTGGAAGGGACCCAGCGGTGCAATCAGCTATGTTTTTTTTTCTTTTCTTTAAAAAAATTTTTTTTTTTTTTTTTTTTTTTCTTCCCACGTCCTTTTTAAATTTAAATTTTTTTCACTCTAATGTTTTATTTTATTTTTTTTTATGTCCCTTCCAGGGCATCAAATTTTTATTTTTTGACCAGTTGAAAAGTGTACCACATGAAATTTGCGATATTTGATGTTGCGAGATGCCGGATGAGCGCTACGTCATTGACGTTCTGGTTACTGTATTAGACTGTATTTGACGGTTATAACAAGAATCAGTTGTACTAGTTTCCTGTGGCAGCTATCACTCTGGACAAGCAAATGGTTTATTAATGTGCTCTTTGCTATAACAAAATTATTTTGTATCTTTTGGGCATCTTGATCTGAAGATTGATAAATCCACATGTTCTCTCCATATGCAGTTCCGACGGCTGACTCCGGCCGGCAAGAACCACGCATCTATCTCTGACGTCATCTTCTACTCCTTCAGGAAGAGCTTTGTCCCCCCAAAGAAGGAGGAAGGTTATGCCGATATTGCCCAGGTCAACTTTGTGCCATCATTCAACAACGCGGGCGAAGAGAAACTTTACAGAACATTTTTGATGGAAAAGTGAACTAAAAACAACCTAGGCTTTGAATTCTGACAATGTCTTCCACAGAGAGCTGTGTTCCCCTGCCAACAAAAGAACAGGGAGCATTTTGCTTTGGTTGCTCAAGTCAACTTTGAACTGTCATGCAATTGATGAAAAGTTCTACAAGACATTTTTGCTGGAAAAATGAAACTTAAAACTATCCCAGATAAGCTATGCACTAACTAAAAAAGTAATTTTGCTATTCCTCTGGAAAATGACAAGTTTTTTTTGCTGAATTACTCAAGATCAATCAAGTTCGGTTATTCGACACTGCAACCAAAAGTAAACTTTGAAGGACATTTTTGCTGGAAAAGTGAACTTTTCCAGACATGAAAAAGAAAGTGCACATTTCGAGTGAACCTCCTGGATGAGAACTCATTGACAATGTTTAAGCAGCAGTTTTCCTTGTTGAAGAAAATAATTTCCGACAGTCGATATGGCAGAGAGAAGAGGAGTTCTGGAGGATTCTTGATAATTATATATTATGGAAAATCTACATGCAACATACCAAATGGTAGACCCTTTAAGGGATGGCTAGAAAGTTCCTCTTTCACTTTGCAATGAATAAGGAAAGGAATTTTAAAGTGTATGTCAGTACATTGTCTTGATACAAATATTACTTGATGAATACCAATACAATAACCGTGCACAAACAACGTTTTCTGGTGCAATCTCTGATATTCTTCTATGTTTTGTTTTATAACAAGATATCTTGTTATATCTTTCATTCTTTGTCAAATCACCAACATTTTTCTTTTTTTTCTTTTTGTTGCACTCCCTTCAAAATGTCAAAATAATAGTGTCTTTGTCCAAACTGGGTGTTCTTAGCTATTTTCAGGTGGCCATTGCTCGATAACTAATAGGGTAACTGTTCTAATTTATATTTTATAAGAGATTTTACATGTATATCTAGACATCTCATTTCTTTGTAGGAGGTGTATGTGAAATGCATTAACATCTTGAAAATTACCTTGACCTGTGGATCAATACTTTTTCACTGAAATAGGTCCTGAAATGTACCCTAAGATGTTAGCTACTATATGTAAAAGAATTGGAGATGTTATACAGGGCTGTTATACACTAGCACTTGAGTGCTTGCCTGGGGCAAGTAAAAAATTGATGTTAGGCAAGTAAAATTTCATAAATTGTCTAGTTACTTGCCCGATCGGGCAACTTAAATTCCTCTTCAACTACAATAATGGAGCATAGTTCCTTACATGCAAATATCATCTAGAAGTAAGCAGGATAGTAACATTTGAACATTTATGATTTTACTTGCCTGAACAGGCCAGTTGAGAAAAAAGTTAGTGTGGAGGCTTGTGTTATATCTTCGGATCCATTTTATTTATTAATTATTTTATTTATATCTTTAAAAGTCCCACACACATTTTGAAATATGTTGGATTCTTATATCTCAAGTGGTTTGCTTGGTACTCATTTAACTTTTTTGTCCATTTCAGTGAAGACTATCAATGAAATCGCATGTGGAATGCATGGACATATTAAATTGATGGCACCGTTTTATATTTGTATTTGATCAAATTATGCTTGGAAAATATAACAAATTTTGACAATAAACAGCCATCAATACATCTTTTGAAACACCAAACAAATTACACTGTTTGTTTGACTGTGTGTGTAGAATAATATGCCCGACTATTTCTAAAGTTAAAATTGAAGTGAAAAATATCTCAAATCGTTTTATATTTTGAAGAGTACAAAAAACTCAATTTTGACAAAGTAATTTGTTGAAAGTCAAATCACAGATCAAATAAAAGATTAAGTGGTTATTTCATACCTCCTTCATAATAAATAATGTCATCTCAAGATTGTAAATATAATGCTCATTAAAATGTTACCATATTCAACAAAGATGGTCTAGAGGTTGTCGAGCAATCTTCACTTGAAAATTGCTAGCCAAACCCATTTTGGTACATAACACTCAATTGATGCCCACTGTACATCAAATCCATTTGGTGGATCCGGCTAAAACTTGACAGTTTAGCTTTTAATGACTTAATTCAAGATATTGTCCGCCTTTTGCAATTCAATTTTTAAAAATTGCGGGATTATTGTCTTTATATGGAAGACAGTCTTGCCTGAGAAGATTAGGGCTTTAAACCACCTTTTTGAGAATTATATTGACTTTTAGAGTTCTATAAAATAAATAGTTATACCTTAATAAATTCAAAATGGAAAAACAGGAGTTTTAAAAAGTGTTTTGAGACTCCATTTCTGGTTATTCCTTCATGTTTGCAAGTTGCAGTTGTCTAAAAAAAAACCTGCATCTGTGACTTTCATTTCAGAGAGCGAGAAACAGGTTAGCATACTGTGGATGATTGTCAACAGAGCTAAACAGCATGTAGACCTGTATAGTGGTCCAGTGACTATGCATGCACGGTAAGCTAGCTACCATGTGTTTGCTGTGTACAACTGCAAGATCTATGAGTACTACAAAATTTGTGTCTATTCATTCCTTAGATTTTGAGATTTTTATTTGGAGCAGGCATATTAGCAACTTTTTTTACACGGCTTTAACAGTTGTATTAAATTATATATTTAGTGGACAAAGTGAAGAACATTGAAGAGAGGATTTCTTCAATTTTTGTTTTTATTTGTTTATCCCAAACTACAGATTTGTTTGATCTCAATCATCTCTATCTCTCTATCATATTCATCCCCATCTACTGGAAACTGTCCAGATAATTTGTAAATCATGGATACTTCCTTTAACCTATACGTACAACACATTTGAGGTGTGATGAGTTGCAAGAACATTAAAAGTGCAAAGAAAATAAAGGGATCAAAAAAAGATTAGCTTTGTTTGTGTGAATATGTAACTATTATCTGTTTTCTCTAAACAGAGAAATGCTTGCATAATTATATGCCATTCACTCCTTCTTTAGTTGAGTTGTAGTTTCCTCTGTATGAGTTGAACTGTGTAAAGCAACTTACGTTTACCACTTTAAAGGAGGGGGGAAATCCCGGCTTTGATTCAGGTTTATAGCTTTGAATATGTGCCTTTATTGATATACCACATTCTTTTTAAACAAAAAATCCTTAAGTTGGGCAAAAAAGGAAAATTTCATGCACATTTTTGGCTCTTTTTCGCGTCGGCGTTCCATACTCCTAAAAAAGTAATTTTAGCAGAGCGATGAGCTCATGAGTCATGACGTCACCTGCAGGCAATAACGCGGAAGAGCGAGAATTGTTTACAACGTGGTTCAATGCAAACACTTTGAAAATTGAGGATTAACTGAAATTGCCTCGGGAATGAATTTTAGCAGGATGCAGCAACACATCTAAGGAAAGTATTAGCCTGCACCGTTTTCCATAAGGATCCACGTATGAGGCGGATTTAGAACTCAAAGGTTAAATTAACGAGGGCCGACTAGGAAGGACCTAGCGAGTGTGTGCAGGTCTGCCGGAGTTTCGGGGGGCCGCGCGGCAAGACAGGTTATGCTCTCGCGTGCTAGCTGCCGCGCCAACTACCTATTACAAGTTCTGAAAAGTAACGAAAATGCAAGATTATTACGATCGCACCTATTCTAGACTATTTCTTAATTTACTTACATGTTTGCATGGCTTTTCAAACAAATACAAGAACGATTACCTTAGATCAACAAATCTATCACTTTCGTTGCCTCTTTGACAATGTTTATTATTTTTTTTCTCTGTCGGCATTCTAATGCCGACAGAGAAAAAACCAATAAATAATGTTAAAGAGGCCATGAAAGTGATAGATTTGTCGATCTACGACATCGATATATATACACCACGATTACCTGCAAAACGCTCGGACCAGGTGAACTGAACTTAGCGCTCTTTTGTAGTTTTGTTGTTAATTTGCAAACGGCGTAGACTACGTGTATGATATCAATGCCCAGAAATTGATTGACTATGTTCAACCTCCCGCACGCTCGCCAACGACTTGAGTTTTGGATTTGTTTACTTCGGGAAAAGTAATATTTTGCTCAAAACATTTTGGAGGTGGACACTGAAAATAATCTCGTCACCGGCGTTGAACGTAATCTTGTGATGTCGTGACTCTTTTGAGGGAAGACTCCAGACGCTACTACTTGGGTGAACAGACGTCGACTTAGATTCATATTTCAACATGGCTAAAACAGTTGATTGACCGAATTAACTAACCACCATCAGTACCGTCGCCGCATAGTCGACCGCATATTATTGCGCAATCATCACGGCTGCATTTATCACGTGCGCGCGCGCGAGGCTCAGCGCAGCACAGCGCAGCACAGGGGCCGGCGCTATGGTAGGCCAGGCTAGGCCCAGATCCGGCCGGCCGAGCCATACTTGAAAGACAGCAATTTGCCGTCTCTACATTACATGGCATATGGGGTTTCTGGATCTGATAAGCTCAAATTGGGAATAAGGGGTTGGGAGTACTAGAGGAACTGGTTGTGGGAATAAGGGGTTCCCAGGATGAAATTCCAGTTGAAATTCTAATTGGTACCCATTGAATTCAATACCCATTGAAACCAATTGGTACCCATTGAAATTCCAATTGGTACCCATTGAAATTCTAATTCCCATTGAATTCGGGTACCCATTGAAACCAATTGGTACCCATTGAAATTCTAATTGGTACCCATTGAATTCAATGGGTACCCATTGAAACCAATTTTACCCATTGAAATTCTAATTGGTACCCATTGAAACTGAATTCAATTGGTACCCATTGGCATTAGTTTCAATGGGTACCCATTGTTTCATTGTCCATATACTTCGATTACCAATTGATTTCAATTGGTAATTTTCAATGGGTAATTTTCAATGGGTAATTTTCAATTGGTACCAATTGATTTCAATTGGTAATATAGTCAATGGGGCCATTCTTTGAAAAGTGAAACTTTTTCGGAAAAATTGAAGTTTTATTTTTCTGTAGTTTTGTTCCATTTTTGGAATGATCCATGTGTAAAGTTTCATGAAATACATGATTTGAAGTTTAAAATGAAACTTTTTTACTCATTTGCATAAATTTACATATTTCAATATTTTTCTAATAATCATAATTCAGAAAATAATCAAGATATCAAAAGGATAATTAGCAAGCTTATTCTTCTCACTTTCCTGTACAGGTTGATACCAACTTTGTAAAAATTCAACCTTTCATTCTTTTCTAAACCCGATATTATAAAATTCCCATTTTTCCATTCATATTGTACATGTCACACACGTGACCACCCCAAAATGTCACACACGTGACCAGACGTTGCCACATAATTAAGTACTATAAAAAACAACGGTTTGATATAATTCTCATTCATTGCTATTGTTGTAGTACTTCTCTAGTAATAAGATGAACATTATAGCTATTCATATTTTAAAGAATTTTCCAAATGAAATTTAGTTATGAAAAAAGCGCTCCGTGCGAAGTCACACACGTGACCCATGCCATTTGACCTCTGACATTGAGTTACGTAATCCTTATAAAATCTTTTGTGTTAAGTTTGAAAGACTACAACATATTCAAGTCACATATGACGTAAAAATCATTATAGTCTCATACTTACTGAAATATAAGCATCCCATTTCAAAATTTGTCATGTTTTGGGTCACACACGTGACCAAGAATGGCCCAAATTTGGGAATTTCACCCTGGGTTGGGATATTGCTGGTCGAACTTAGTATAGGGGTTCGGAGTGCTGATAAGAACTAAGGGTTGTGGGGATAAGGGGTTGGGAGTGCTGATAGAACTAGGGGTTATGGGAATAAGGGGTTGGGAGTGCTGATAGAACTAGGGGTTGTGGGAATAAGGGGTTGGGAGTGTTGATAGAACTAGGGGTTGGGAGTGCTGATAGAACTAGGGGCTGTGGGATAAGGGGTTGGGAGTGTTGCTAGAACTAGGTGTTGTGTGAATAAGGTGTTGGGAGTGCTAGGGGTTGTGGGAATAAGGGGTTGGTAGTGCTAGTGGAACTAGGGGTTGTGGGAATAAGGGGTTGGGAGTGCTGATAGATCTAGGTGTTGTGGGAATAAGGGGTTGGGGTGCTGATAGAACTAGGGGTTGGGGGTGCTGATAGATCTAGGTGTTGTGGGAATAAGGTGTTGGGAGTGCTGATAGAACTAGGGGTTGTGGGAATAAGGTGTTAGGAGTGCTGATAGAACTAGGGGTTGTGGGAATAAGGTGTTAGGAGTGCTGATATAACTAGGGGTTGTGGGAATAAGGGGTTGGGAGTGCTGATAGAACTAGCGTTGTGGGAATAAGGTGTTAGTGCTGATAGAACTAGGGGTTGTGGGAATAAGGTGTTAGGAGTGCTGATAGAACTAGGGGTTGTGGGAATGAGGGGTTGGGAGTGCTGCTAGAACTAGGGGTTGTGGGAATGAGGGGTTGGGAGTGCTGCTAGAACTAGTGATTATGGGAATATAAGGGGTTGGGAGTGTGATAGAACTAGGGGTTGTGGGAATAAGGTGTTAGGAGTGCTGATAGAACTAGGGGTTGTGGGAATAAGGTGTTGGGAGTGCTAGTGGAACTAGGGATTGTGGGAATAAGGGGTTGGAAGTGATGGGGGAACTAGGGATTGTGGGAATAACGGGTTGGGACTGCTGGTGGAACTAGGGGTTGTGGGTATCATGGGTATTGTGGATTGGGACTGCTGGTGGAACTAGGTGTTGTGGATATCGTGGGTTGGAACTGCTGGTGGAACTAGGGGTTGTGGGTATCATGGGTTGGGACTGCTGGTGGAACTAGGGGTTGTGGGTACCGTGGGTTGGAACTGCTGGTGGAACTAGGGGTTGTGGGTATCGTGGGTTGGGACTGCTGGTGGAACTAGGGGTTGTGGGTATCGTGGGTTGGAACTGCTGGTGGATCTAGTAACTTTGTTGACATGTGCAGAAAGTGATGAATGGTAGATACAATGTATATTGTTATCTATGTCCACTGGGTATTGTGTGACAATTTCAAGTGGATGTTATATGACCAAGTAATGAGCAAAAATGCAAAGTGATATTCACTAACTCATTGCACTTACTTTGTACACGCTTACGACTATCCAGTGGATAGTTTAACATCCGAACACTTCAATCGTAAATATCTTTTTAACTAAAAGGAAATTCGAAAAAACAAAAACTGTCCTATAATGCTTCTATTGTTAATACAAATACAATAACATATGAGGTAACCGCTAGAATTCCAATTGGATCAAATGAATGAATAACGTATGAGGTAACTGCTAGAATTCCAATTGCATTTTGAGGATTTGGACAATGTTACTACAGTAGATCCCTATACGTATATCTGTCCATCCACCCCCTCCCCCCAGTCACCCAGGAATAATTAAATGAATACAACTTTGGGGGCAAATCATACCCATAACCAGACATAGGCTTACAATGGCTGAGCAGCCATACTTGGTTAAATAAGGATCTAGGGTTAGAGTTTGCAAAACATTCCCACAACCCTTAGTTCCACTACCACTCCCAACCCATGATTCCCACAACCCCTAGTTCTACCATTAGTCCCAACCCGTTACTCCCACAACCCCTAGTTCCACCAGCAGTCCCAACCCATGATACCCACAACACCTAGTTCCACCAGCAGTCCCAACCCACGTACGATACCCACAACCCCTAGTTCCACCAGCAGTCCCAACCCACAACACCTAGTTCCACCATTAGTCCCAATAACCCATGATACCCACAACCCCTAGTTCCACCAGCAGTTCCAACCCACGATACCCACAACCCCTAGTTCCACCAGCAGTCCCAACCCATGATACCCACAACCCCTAGTTCCACCAGCAGTCCCAACCCATGATACCCACAACCCCTAGTTCCACCAGCATGTCCCAACCCACGATACCCACAACACCTAGTTCCACCATCAGTCCCAACCCGTTACTCCCACAACCCCTAGTTCCACCAGCAGTCCCAATCCATGATACCCACAACCCCTAGTTCCATCAGCATGTCCCAACCCACGATACCCACAACCCCTAGTTCCACCATCAGTCCCAACCCGTTACTCCCACAACCCCTAGTTCCACCAGCAGTCCCAACCCATGATACCCACAACCCCTAGTTCCACCAGCATGTCCCAACCCACGATACCCACAACACCTAGTTCCACCATCAGTCCCAACCCGTTACTCCCACAACCCCTAGTTCCACCAGCAGTCCTAATCCATGATACCCACAACCCCTAGTTCCATCAGCATGTCCCAACCCACAACCCCGAGTTCCACCATCAGTCCCAACCCGTTACTCCCACAACCCCTAGTTCCACCAGCAGTCCCAATTCCCACAATACCCACAACACCTAGTTCCACCATCAGTCCCAACCCACGATACCCACAACCCCTAGTTCCACCAGCAGTCCCAACCCACGATACCCACAACACCTAGTTCCACCATTAGTCCCAATAACCCATGATACCCACAACCCCTAGTTCCACCAGCAGTTCCAACCCACGATACCCACAACCCCTAGTTCCACCAGCAGTCCCAACCCATGATACCCACAACCCCTAGTTCCACCAGCAGTTCCAACCCACGATACCCACAACCCCTAGTTCCACCAGCAGTTCCAACCCACGGTACCCACAACCCCTAGTTCCGCCAGCATGTCCCAACCCACGATACCCACAACCCCTAGTTCCACCAGCAGTCCCAACCCATGATACCCACAACCCCTAGTTCCACCAGCAGTTCCAACCCACGATACCCACAACACCTAGTTCCACCAGCAGTCCCAACCCACAACCCCTAGTTCCACCAGCAGTCCCAACCCGTTATTCCCACAATCCCTAGTTCCCCCATCACTTCCAACCCCTTATTCCCACAACCCCTAGTTCCACTAGCACTCCCAACACCTTATTCCCACAACCCCTGCCTAGTTCTATCAGCACTCCTAACACCTTATTCCCACAACCCCTAGTTCTATCACACTCCCAACCCCTTATATTCCCATAACCCATAGTTCTAGCAGCACTCCCAACCCCTCATTCCCACAACCCCTAGTTCTAGCAGCACTCCCAACCCCTCATTCCCACAACCCCTAGTTCTATCAGCACTCCTAACACCTTATTCCCACAATCCCTAGTTCTATCAGCACTAACACCTTATTCCCACAACACTATAGTTCTATCAGCACTCCCAATCCCTTATTCCCACAACCCCTACCCTGATAGCAGACACTGGTAAAAATTACGTCAAATTTACGTCATTTTACGTCAGGTACGTCGTCTTAACGACGTCTTAAATTAACGTCAAAAAGTGAAGATTTTGCACCCGCGTTTACCGTGATATCGACGTCATATTTTGACGTGATATTGACGTATTTTTTTCCGAAAAGGCGTCTTTATGACGTCTTTAAGTCGTCAATTTGTACCATTAATTACGTTATTAAGATGACATAAAGACGTCGTATTGGTCAAAATAAGACGTGATTTTTACGTCTGGATTTGACGTGATTTTCACCTTGTGTACGTCGTCTTTAAGACGTCGTAAATTAACGTCAAAAAGTGAAGATTTTGCACCCGCGTTTACCGTGATATCAACGTCATATTTTGACGTGATATTGACGTATTTTTTTCCGAAAAGGCGTCTTTATGACGTCTTTAAGTCGTCAATTTGTACCATTAATTACGTTATTAAGACGACATAAAGACGTCTTATTGGTCAATATAAGACGTGATTTTTACGTATTGATTTGACGTGATTTTCAAGTCGTGTACGTCGTCTTAAAGACGTCATAAATTCACGTCAAAAAATGAAGATTTTGCACCCGCGTTTCACGACATATAGACGTCATATTTTGACGTGCTAACGACGTCTTTTTATGACGAAAAGACGTCGTATTGACGTCATATTTTGGAGCAATTTTTACATTATTAAAAATTAAAAAATTGAGATGGTTATGTCTTGTAGTATATTCCACAGTCAACAGTTTTATAACATGTAACACATAATCCTATCCTATTCCGAAATCCTAAACCTATCCTATCCTATAACCTACGTCTAACACCTTACTGATCTGTTGTCGTATAGGTTCCGTATATATATCCCGCTTCTTAGTATGTGAGATTTAAATGGTTAGTATTGACTGTTTAGTATTTCAAAGAGTTGATGCCTAAATAATTAATTTGCAAATCATGTTGAAAATATTTAAAACAGGTTGGTATTTATATTAGTTTTAATATCTGCAAAAACAAGATCATAATAACAATGTTTTCAATGTAAATAGTTATAAAAATTGGAATTTTACTTTGCACTCTAATGCGATTGTTTATAATCGATCATGAATGAATCCTGTATCCATTAGACCTGAAGACATTAATCATAAGTCCTACTGTATTTTCTTTTGTTATTCATGTTCTAAAAGGTTTCTTTAGAAAATTTAGCAATATTACCACCTTGGGATCATTGGGTTATTTCCACTTTGATACGATCGTTTATAATCGATCATGAATTATTCCTGTAGGCGATCCTATTATGTTGTAGACGTTCATAAGTCCAATATTTGTTTGTTTGTTTTTACTCATGTTCTAAAGGGATTCTTTAGGAAATCTAGCAATATTACCACCATCATTGGGTTATTTCCACTTTGATACTATCGTTTATAATCGATGATGAATTATTCCTGTAGGCGATAATAGGTTGTAGATAGTCCAATATTTGTTTGTTTTTTCTCATGTGCTTAAAGGTTTCTTTAGATAATTTAGCAATGTTACCTTGGCAACATGAAAATTTGTTGTAGAATTAGCATTATACAGATAATCAGCTAAATTGCATATTTGTTTTATTAGGTCAGAGGCAGGCGCGCCGGAAGCAGTTTTGGATTGGGGGGGGGGGGGGGGCAAAACCCCAAGGGGGCTCACAATTTTGGTGTGTATAGGGGCTCATGCCCAACCACACTCTGGGTTGCCAGTTTGAGCCAGAGGTGAGAGTGAGACATTGCGAGGGAGCGAAGCGACTGAGCGGGGGGAGGGTGTGGGAGGGGGGTGTCCCCCCTCCCACGGTAGGGAGTTTTTGCATTTTTGAACTTGAAATTGTGCAATCTGATGCATACCTAGATAGGAAATTCGGCTGTATTTGGGAAAGCGTGATATGATTTGATCGACCAGAAAGTTTTAATATATTTTTCACGTAGAAAACAAATAATTGACACACTAATAAATATGTACCCCAAAACACACACACACAACACAACATAAACCATAATTATGCAACATTATGTATGATCCAACAACACACTGCCAATAATGAGTCCCGATGGAGCGAAGCGCCTGAGGGCTGGGGCAGGGAGGGAGGGGGAGGGTTTGGGAGGGGGTATCCCCCTCCCACGGTAAGAAAGATTTTGCATTTATGAATTTGAAATTGTGCAATCTGGTGCATACCTAGATAGGAAATTCGGGCTTAAGATTAACTGCATCTGGGAAAGCGTGTTATGATTTGATATATTTTTCACGAAGAAAGCAAATAATTGACGCACTAATAAATATGCACCACTCCCACATAAATATTGTATTTAGTGTCATACACAGTTCCAACATAAACCATATATGGCTTATGTATGATCCAACAACATGGCCTACAGCCAATAATGAATCCCTGATAGCAAACACTGGTAAAAATGACGTCAAATTTACGTCGTTTTTCGTCGTGCACGTCGTCTTAAAGACGTCTTAAATTCACGTCAAAAAGTGAAGATTTTGCACCCGCGTTTACCGTCATATAGACGTCATATTTTGACGTGAAAATGACGTATTTTTTTCCGAAAAGGCGTCTTTACGACGTCTTGAAGACGTCAATTTGTACCATAAATTACGCCATTTAGACGACATAAAGACGTCTTATTGGTCAATATAAGACGTGATTTTTACGTATTGATTTGACGTGATTTTCACGTCGTGTACGTCGTCTTAAAGACGTCATAAATTCACGTCAAAAAGTGAAGATTTTGCACCCGCGTTTACCGTCATATAGACGTCATATTTTGACGTGATAATGACGTATTTTTATCCGAAAAGGCGTCTTTATGACGTCTTTAAGTCGTCAATTTGTCCCATTAATTACGTTATTAAGACTACATAAAGACGTCTTATTGGTCAATATGAGACGTGATTTTTACGTCTGGATTTGACGTGATTTTCACCTTGTGTACGTCGTCTTTAAGACGTCGTAAATTCACGTCAAAAAGTGAAGATTTTGCACCCGCGTTTACCGTGATATAGACGTCATATTTTTACGTGATAATGACATATTTTTATCCGAAAAGGCGTCTTTATGACGTCTTTAAGTCGTCAATTTGTTCCATTAATTACGTTATTAAGACGACATAAAGACGTCTTATTGGTCAATATAAGACGTGATTTTTACGTATTGATTTGACGTGATTTTCACGTCGTGTACGTCGTCTTAAAGACGTCATAAATTCACGTCAAAAAGTGAAGATTTTGCACCCGCGTTTACCGTCATATAGACGTCATATTTTGACGTGATAATGACGTATCTTTTTCCGAAAAGGCGTCTTTACGACGTCTTGAAGACGTCAATTTGTACCATAAATTACGCCATTTAGACGACATAAAGACGTCTTATTGACGTCATAAAAAGGTCGTCCATACGCCAAAAATAATTGTTTAAATGTCTTTGAAAGACGTCATAATCACGTTGTAATAACGTCGTCTATACGACAAAAAATAATTGGAAAAAATGTTTTTTAAAAGACGTCACAATGACGTAATGAGGTCGTTCATACGACAAAAAATGATGGCAAAAACTAGTCTTGTAAAGACGTCATAATGACGTCTTAATATTGTCGTGCGTACGACACAAACCTTAATGGCAAAAATGGTCCTTTCAAAGACATTATAAAGACGTCATTATAAAGCCTTTTATACTACAAAATAAATACTTAAAAATTATCTTTTAATGACGTGATAATGACGTCGTTTTTACATTCTTAATATGACGAAAAAGCATTGAAAAATGGTCTTTGAAAGACGTCACAATGACGTTGTAAAAAGGTCGTCCATACGACATTAAATGATGGCAAAAACTAGTCTTGAAAACACATCATAATGACGTCATATTAACGTCGTCGTACGACACTAACCATAATGGCAAAAATAGTCTTTAAAAGACATCATGAAGACGTCAATTATAAGACTTTTTTATGACAAAATAAATAGTGAAAAAATGGTCTTTGAAAGACGTCAACATGACGTAGTAAAAAGTTCGTCCATACGACAAAAAATGATGGCAAAAAAACTAGTCTTGAAAAGACTTCAAAATGACGTCGTAAAGTGATCGTCCATACGACAAAAAATGATGGCAAACAATAGTCTTGAAAAGACGTCAAAATGACGTCTTAATAATGTTGTCCGTAGGACACAAACCTTAATTGCAAAAATGGACTTTCAAAGACATCATAAAGACGTCGTTATAACGTATTTTATACTACAAAATAAATACTTAAAAATAATCTTTTAATGACGTGATAATGACGTCGTTTTTACATCCTTAATATGACGAAAAAGCATTGGAAAAAATGGTCTTTGAAAGACGTCACAATGACGTTGTAAAAAGGTCGTCCATACGACAATAAATGATGGCAAAAACTAGTCTTGAAATCACATCATAATGACGTCGTATTAACGTCGTCGTACGACACAAACCATAATGGCAAAAATAGTCTTTAAAATACATCATCAAGACGTCAATTTTTAGACGTTTTTATGACAAAATAAATAGTGAAAAAATGGTCTTTGAAAGACGTCAAAATGACGTAGTAAAAAGGTCGTCCATACGACAAAAAATGATGGCAAAAAACTAGTCTTGAAAAGACTTCAAAATGACGTCGTAAAGTGGTCGTCCATACGACAAAAAATTATGGCAAAATAGTCTTTCAAAGACATCATAAAGACGTCGTTGTTACGTCTTCTATACGACAAAAATAAATACTGAAAAAGTGATCTTTAAATGACGTAATATTAACGTAATTTTTACGTCCTTCCATACGACAAAAAACAATTGGAATATGGTCTTTGAAATACGTCACATTAACGTCGTAAGAAGGGCGTCCATACGACAAAAAATGATGGCAAAAAATTGGTCTTGAAAAGACGTCAAACTTACGTCTTTGTAGCGTTATTGATACGACATAAACCCGTATGGCAAAAATGGTCTTTAAACGACATTATAAAGACGTCGTTATCATGTCTTCTATACGACAATAATACATTCTTAAAAATGGTCTTTGAACGACGTTATAATGACATCGTTTTTACGTCTTTCCTACGACAAAAATAAATAGTGGAAAAATGGTCGTTTAAAGATGTTATAATGACGTCAATTTTACGTCTTTTATACGACATAAGTCATCATGTCAAAAATGGTCTTTAATATACGTCATAATGACGTCGTATTCTGATCGTTTGTACGACATATGACGTGTTTACCAGTTTACGACCAAATTAAGACGTCATAAAGACGTCAGTCTGCTATCAGGGTAGTTCTATCAGCACTCCTAACACCTTATTCCCACAACCCCTAGTTCTATCAGCACTCCTAACACCTTATTCCCACAACCCCTAGTTCTATCAGCACTCCCAACACCTTATTCCCACAACACCTAGATCTATCAGCACTCCCAACCCCTTATTCCCACAACCCCTAGTTCTATCAGCACCCCCAACCCCTTATTCCCACAACACCTAGATCTATCAGCACTCCCAACCCCTTATTCCCACAACCCCTAGTTCCACTAGCACTCCCAACCCCTTATTCCCACAACCCCTAGCACTCCCAACGCCTTATTCACACAACACCTAGTTCTAGCAACACTCCCAACCCCTTATCCCACAGCCCCTATGTTCTATCAGCACTCCCAACCCCTTATCCCACAGCCCCTATGTTCTATCAGCACTCCCAACCCCTAGTTCTATCAACACTCCCAACCCCTTATTCCCACAACCCCTAGTTCTATCAGCACTCCCAACCCCTTATTCCCATAACCCCTAGTTCTATCAGCACTCCCAACCCCTTATCCCCACAACCCTTAGTTCTTATCAGCACTCCGAAAAGTTCGACCAGCAATATCCCAACCCAGGGTGAAATTCCCATTGACTATATTACCAATTGAAATCAATTGGTACCAATTGAAAATTACCCATTGAAAATTACCAATTGAAATCAATTGGTAATCGAAGTATATGGACAATGAAACAATGGGTACCCATTGAAACTAATGCCAATGGGTACCGATTGAATTCAGTTTCAATGGGTACCAATTAGAATATTTCAATGGGTAAAATTGGTTTCAATGGGTACCCATTGAATTCAATGGGTACCAATTAGAATTTCAATGGGTACCAATTGGTTTCAATGGGTCCCCGAATTCAATGGGAATTAGAATTTCAATGGGTACCAATTGGAATTTCAATGGGTACCAATTGGTTTCAATGGGTATTGAATTCAATGGGTACCATTAGAATTTCAACTGGAATTTCATCCTGGGAACCCCTTATTCCCACAACCAGTTCCTCTAGTACTCCCAACCCCTTATTCCCAATTTGAGCTTATCAGATCCAGAAACCCCATATGCCATGTAATGTAGAGACGGCAAATTGCTGTCTTTCAAGTATGGCTCGGCCGGCCGGATCTGGGCCGAGCCTGGCCTACCATAGCGCCGGCCCCTGCGAGCTAGCCACGCGCGCGCGCACGTGATAAATGCAGCCGTGATGATTGCGCAATAATATGCGGTCGACTATGCGGCGACGGTACTGATGGTGGTTAGTTAATTCGGTCAATCAACTGTTTTAGCCGTGTTGAAATATGAATCTAAGTCGACGTCTGTTCACCCAAGTAGTAGCGTCTGGAGTCTTCCCTCAAAAGAGTCACGACATCACAAGATTTTTACGTTCAATGCCGGTGACGAGATTGTTTTCAGTGTCCACCTCCAAAATGGACGGGCCATCTGGTAACGATACTGCCACTGCCGACGTAGCCGGGTCGGTTGGCGTGGACTCTGGCAAGGAGGTCGATAAGAAGCCCAGCGAACAAGACTTGCACAGTGTTTTAGTTAGCACAGTTTTGAACCTGGAAAAACTGGATCCCTACCTCTTTAGGTGTGGTATGACTGGTATCTTGTGTTTTGCTTGATGTTTTCATTTTGCAGTATTCAGACTACGTAATTGGTACTTTCTGTGTCTTGACTTGCAGGGGTGACTAGTAGTACTAGTACCGTTTCTACACCAGTAACGGATCACCTACCCAAATTGATGCATGAAGACGTTTGTGACTATCTAATTGTTTTTATTTTCATAACTGGACGAGGAATGTCCATCTAATATCAACTTTATCATCTCCTTTTTAAAAGAGATACACCTCAGTTCCATGATCATCGCGCAAAAGTGAGAAATTAGCCTTCAAAATAGTGTCATCTAGTGACAAAATGTACAGATTTCAGATTTTCAAGAAAAAAACGGGGGAAAATTTTTTAAAATTTTTTTAATAAGATGTTTAAAAAACAAAAATATGCCGACGGATCTATAATTCATATATTATTAACACAGACATATGTTCTGGTATACACCCCACAGCATTTTCCGGGTGTTTGGGTGCAGGCTTATAGTAAAAAAAGGCAAATTTTAATGTATAATTACAGCAGAAATTATCTACACCAGTAACGGATCACCTATTTTCAAATCCTTATAAAAACAAAACAAAAGATCAGAATTAATTTTGTTTTGCTGTAACAATGTATTTCACTAGAGTCTGTGATATTTCTAACTTGAAAATCGAAAATTATTTGGCAAAACTATACTTTAGTAGGCTTAGAGAATTTTGGTCGCTAACTTCAATTTTCGTACTGCCCAATAAATCTAACTTATATAGCCACTAAATCTAACCATAGCCACTAAATCTGGG
Source organism: Echinarachnius parma (assembly GCA_037951105.1). Taxonomy (NCBI): domain Eukaryota; kingdom Metazoa; phylum Echinodermata; class Echinoidea; order Clypeasteroida; family Echinarachniidae; genus Echinarachnius; species Echinarachnius parma. Next base: position 174,746 of record JBAMJV010007235.1, read on the forward strand.
TTATAGCCACTAAATCTGACCTGTAGCCACTAAATCTGACCTATAGCCACTAAATCTGACCTCCACCAAATTTAGGGTTAGGGTTAGGTTTAGGGTTAGGGTTGAAGTTAGCGACCAAAATTCTCTAAGCCTACCTACTAAAGTATAGTTTTGCCAATTATTTGGATATTTTGGTAAAATCGGGTTTTTCTGTGATTTTTGCTAACATTTCATAAGGATCATGTGTGGCAGAATTCAACTCCTCATAACTAAATAAGGAAGCACGTTTAAGAAGTAACACTTTTCCTGGATATTAATTGCTAATTTACAAACACTTTGATGGAAAAATTAAGATAATTGGTCAATTATTTTTTTAATAAAGCCAGGTGATCCGTTACTGGTGTAGTGGTGATCCGTTACTGGTGCAGCGTAAGGGGTTCGTAAAACGCGCAGTGATTTGCATATTAGTGACGGAATGAGTTTGAATTGACAATATTCGTTATCTGCACCATTTTAGCTTTCCAACGATGTATGATAGTCCATAAAAAATATTTTGTCTTAGCAAGAAATTGTATCCACCAAAAAGTGATCCGTTACTGGTGTAGCTACGGTAATACGATGCGGTGTCATTGGGTGTCGGCACACATAGGTACATTACAGTAGCATTGTGTTGAGATCAACCTCTTCCGCCTGCTGCACTATCCAAATAATAAACAATTTTTGTCGGCCGATTTCTCCCTAAATTTACCAGCAAATGCAAAAAAAAATTTGTTTATGTGATCCCTAAGTCATATACTTTGATAATAATTACCGACTTTGTTGTTTTGAAGATTGCAAAATGTAGAAAAAAAAGGATTATTTCCCGTCTGTTTTCATTACCGATGCATCCTAACACATAACGTTCAACTGATGAACGGTACAGTGTATGAATAGGCAGTATGGTAATCTCCCGTGTATTACCATATATTGCGCGTAAATGGTCCACCTGAGTGGACCATATACTTTGTAGATGTGGGTGTCGGCAGAAGCGATATCTGAAAAACTATCTTACTTAGATTCTTAGTCTCTTAAGCCCGGCGCAGACAGAGCCGACTCGACCCGATCCGACAGGTTTTCAGTCAGGCTAGAGTCAGTTTCGCTCAGTCGGAGCCGATCCAACATGTTGATTCGGCCTCGAATGACCTCCGACTGGCACTTGCCTGGACAAACCGGAGTCCTGAGGCAGCGCATACTGAGTTAATCAGGCTGAAAACCAGTCGGATCGGGTCGAGTCGGCTCTGTTTGCGCCGGGCATTAGACTTAGTAAAATTCACATTTGTAAAAAATGAACCTCAAATGAAGATGAAAATGATGCCATACCTTATCTGCCAACTGGCGAAACAAAATCACATTGAAAAGAGGGTGCCATAATATGGATTATTTATGGCCCCCCTTTTAACCCTATCAAGCCTAAGCCTAAGGAGGGCTGAATGAGCCCCCCCCCCCCCCCCCTACCATATTTTTTACTGCCACGCCTACATTTTTCATCCAATTTTCACCAAATTTGGTGACTTTTCCTAAAATTGTATAGGGAACATTGTGGTATTAAATTCATAAGTGTCGGGTTTTTCCCGTTGCCATGGTAACCACTTTCTGAAAGGCATGTTTTTCAATTTAAGTCTTATTTTGTTTTCTTTGCATAGTAAATCGTGTACATTTCTGAAGTGTTTTCTTTTTGAAATTTATAAACTGTTTGTTTGTTTTGTTTGTTTGTTTATTTCCGAAATCACAACAATAAATACAGCAATGAAGTGCAACGGGGGATGACCCAATTCAGCAGAATTAAAAAAACAAAACCGCTGTTCTTCCTTGGGGTCCCACAATTAGATATAGTATATACAATTAAACGTCTATATACAATGATTGCAACATAGAGAAATTATAATTTCATAAATTATTCCATATTATGTACACTAAATTAAAATTGGTGACAAATATTATATAAACACTTCCAATTGAGAACAAATAATTCCAACGCCATTTGAACAATTCCATAAGAGTTAAGCCTAAGGAAAGAGAGAGAAAAGAGTAAAACAGTAAAACTGCAAATATTCACAACTTTATGGAATATATTCATCTAAAAAACTGTACAAAAGTAAAGTCACAATATTAGAAAATAAATGTCACTTGTTTGTTTTTGTTTTTTCTTTGTTTTTCTGTTTTTCAAGAACAAAATGGTGGAAAACAATAGAAATAATAAGAATTACTAAAAAAACTAAGTTTCTCATAGTTTTCCGATTTTTATGCCTCCGCCAACGAAGTGGCCGGAGGCATTATGTTTTCGGGTTGTCCGTCCGTCCGTCCGTACGTACGTCCCGTTTTCGTTCTTGCGATATCTCAAGAACCGGTTGACGGATCAATTTCAAACTTGGTATGACTATGAGTGTACATATTGGGGTGACAATGATCTGATTAGATTTTAGGGGTCATGGGGTCAAAGGTCAAGGTCACAGGACTCTATATATATATATATAATATGCAAAAATGCTTCGTTCTCGCTATATCTCAAGAACCCGTTGACCGATCAATTTCAAACTTGGTATGAGTGTACATTTTGGGGTGCCAATGATCTGATTAAATTTTGGGGTTCATGAGGTCAAAGGTCAAGGTCACAGGACTCGATATATGTGCAAAAATGCCTCGTTCTCGCGATATCTCAAGAACCGGTTAACGAATCTATTTCAAACAGTTGGTATGAGTGTACATATCGGGGTACCAATGATCTGATTAGATTTGGGGGGTCATGAGGTCAAAGGACTCAATATGTATGCGAAAATGGCTTGTAATGGCAAAATTTCAAGAACTGAATGTCAGATTTCAATCAAACTCGGTACCGGAATGTATCACAAAGAGTCAACGTAGCCATAACATGTTGGGGTCATGAGGTTGAGGTCAAGGTCACAGGACTCATTATACATGAAAAAAAGCTTGTAATGGCAAAATCTCAAGAACTAAATGTCAGATTTCAATCAAACTTGGTACCTGAATGTTTCTTAGGGAGCCAATGTAGCCATCAAAGTTTGGGGTCATATGGTCAAGGTCACAGGACTCAAAATACATGAAAAATATTTTTAAAATATTAATTCAGTGCATGTTAATTTGGACTTGATATTAAAATCGCGTGATAGCGGAGGCATAATTTTCGACTGCGCGCAGTCGAAGATCCATCTAGTTTTTCTTCTAAATTTGAATTGAACAATCTTTCCATACAAAACCCAAGGTATTGACATGGTATTTTCATCTTCAATTAGTAACAGTATCTAGTAAACTTATATTAAAAGTGATTTTTTTATTACATTATATAACACAAAATTAGTGTAATAGGTTTTGTAAATTCAGTGTACTGTCCAGACAGTGACATGAATTAGTTTATTCATATAATCTATATGATCGGTAACAGGTTGTCATGACCTGAACAAAATTTCAATGGATATTTCTTTTGTTTTTCTTTGTTTTTAAGGACAAAATGGCGCAAAACAATGAATATATTAATTCTTAATTCTTATTAAATAAGAATTAAGTCATGTAGTTTGGATCAATTTTATGATATTTTTGTGTTTCAAATCTGCTATTGAGGGTTTCTTATGATGTCAACAAACATTTTGATATGAAAAAAAAATCCATTCGGTTTAAGTTTATAGGGTAAAAATTGAAGAAAATTATCATGTACTGTAATGTGTATGATAAGTTGTGTGAAGGTCACCTCCACAGTGACTTTGCAGACCTAATGGGCCTCTAAATCCCATAAAATTCCACAGAAATGTCCTGATCAATGTTCCAGAATATGTAATATTACATAATTATGTTGAAAAGTTAAATTTGCCTACTTGATAACAGTCCACTTGGCGAAAACAGCTCCAAAACTTCTATATTCTGACATTTTCTATGTTTTTTATCATATCATAAATAGCGCCCTCATACGGTGACCTCTAAAAATGTTTATGATTGCAACTTGTAGAGCTTGACCTGCTTGACACATGTGCCAAATATGAAAGAGGTTGATTGAATAATAAAGAAATTAGAGAGGGGGGGCGGGCCTATGAGCCCCCCCCCCCCCCCCCCCCCCCCCCCCTTGGGTCTGGGAACGCCTATATATAGCTTGGGCTTGATAGGGTTAAAACAAATCTGTTTTCTTTAAAAATAATCAACTTTTTTCCAATAAAAGTGCCATCAAAGTGTTCTTAAAATCCTCAAGATTACATTTACCCACAAAACAAGTTTGTATAAAGGTGACAAATCTGCCAAATGAGCCGATTCTAAAACAATGTAATTTATTTCCCTGTGCAAACAAATTTCCCATTCATTTGTTCACAATTGACTATGAGCGCGCAAAAGATGGTCTTTGCTTGCACAATGACTCTTATGCCTCGGTCACACCTTTGCGTATTTTGCTGCGCATTGCTGCGCTATGCAGGGTTTATCAATATGCAGCCGTGCCCAGCAAAACGCTACAAATTTGAAAATAGCAGTCACACTAGTATTACGTATCTAGCTCGTATGCTACGGTTGCCTATGTTTGCCTCTGGTCTGGTCGTCCTGCTAGGCAACTTATCGCAGCACTAGCGAGCTAAAGCGAACGACGTACGAGCTAGATCCGCAGCGTAGCGAGCGACAAGCGCAACGGTTCGTGCTGCTGCGAGCGATGTGCGAGCAAATAGCGCAGCAATAGATGCAATCTTGTGAACGACAACGAGCTAAAGCGAGGTAGATCGTGCGGGAAACGCAGCTATAGGCATTGACACGCTCTCCGAAAAAAGATGTGCGAATGCCTTGGGAATACCTGCGCTAGGTCACCCGCTGTCGCTCGCTACTGCTCGCATTCACTGGTTGCCACTCGCATCAGCTCGTATGCAATTTGACCTTGCGTTTGCTTGCGAGAGTTTAGAAAATTTTAAAACTAGCAAGCGACCAACGCAGGCCTATGCGCTAGTCTGCATATTGAGAACGTAGTGAGCACGCTTTATTGGGTATATCTGCGTATGTCTGCATTCGGGCAATACGCAAGCCCAATACGCAAAGGTGTGACCGAGGCATTAGTCTTGGACTTGGTGCGCTTAACAATTAAACAGGGGGGCCATATTATGGCACGGGCCATATTTGGTAGCCTGATCATATTCATTTTATCAAATTAATTTGCAAGATTAATCAATTTGGCATTCTCTTACAATTATTAACATGATCAGTTAGCTAGGATACAAGTCACAAGATGTGCCCACTGCATGCGTCTAAAACTTGGTACAGAATGCCATCAATTTAGTTTGATATATGAATTTTGTTTACTTATTTTGTAGTGTTTTGTGAATGTTTATAGTATTCTTATGAATGAAAGATAACATCTTTAGTAGTCCATTCCATCAACAAGTTCAGAAAAATATGTTTCCAGAAAAAATATATACCTAAAACGCATTACCATTCTAAAGCATGCGTTCATGGGTCTGCGTGTACGAAGATTACCTTTGTCCAGAGCGAACGAATCGTCCGGGATTCTATTGTCTCCAAACGTACACTCGCAAATGTTTGCCGCGTATGGAACCTTGACTTGCAGGGGTGGGAATGATACTGGTTCCGTAAGTGGTCGTAGTTAAATGCATTGTTACCTGCGAACCAGTATTTTGTGGATCTCCGGACATCGGGGGAAGAAGAAGAAGATATGGGTGGTTAAATTAATTTTTTACTTTGTGGTCTAACATGTAAATTATACAATTTTCTTAATTCTAGCTTTCTATCACATCTACACAATGTAAATAATCATACTAGTCTAGGTAGCAGGTATTGGGAAGGACCAGGATAGCAGTTGTAAAGCAGAGAGGGCAAAAGGCTGGATACAGTCCTGCGAAAGCTCATGGTTGACTGAACTTGTACTTGTGGGTACTTGCTTTGCAAGAACGCAACGGATGACTTCTCAAAATGGCAACAGCTGTTGAAAAATTATTATAAAACGGCTCTGGTAAATTCAGTAACGTGATTGGTTAAATCCAGTCACGTGACTATTCATTAAATTTCAACAAACAAACAAGAAAAAGCGTAACACACATGTGTTGTCACTTTTTGTTGCGCTATATTTGCACGGCTGTGACGTCACAATGCTTGTTTACATAGTTCTACAAAGTCAAACTTGCGAAAGTGATAAAAAAAAGAAGGAAAATGCTTCGTTTTGTAAATATTCTGTTCTGTAGTAAATAAATCTTAGCGGATTCGTAAATTATATGGTATGTGGTTTGATATTGGGAAGTTTTGGAATGGAAATGCATACAATTCTCTGATAATTCTCACTTTTAACAGGAAAATTTTTCGGATTTTCGGCAATTACCCATCGACTGCATTTGATCTGCTGAGCTGCAGAGTCAAATTCAGTGAAGTGAGTGCACTCTAGTGATGATTAATTTGGTAAATTCCTAACAAATTCACACTCTAGAGAGTAGATTGACTGGGTTACTAATTGTGGCGTGCAAACAATCGCGCGCTGCACTGCATGCACAACGCAATAGCTGCGGTACGGTTGGACGCAAGATGGCGCTACACAACGCAGTACCCCGGGGTACAACGGTACCCCGGGGTACCGCGTGTGTCATATAATGATTTGAATCAACATTTTATGTCTTTGAATAAGGACTTTTACAACAATTTTTCAAAGAAACTACTGGCTGAAACACCCCCTCCTGGTCTAGGAGCAGCACCCTGTGGTGGTCACTATACGCAGGTGTGACTGTATTTCCATGACTTTGATTTTGACAAATGACTTTCCAGTTTCCCCCTGCTATTTAAGCAGAGAATGAAGGCTTTGGGCAGGTTCTGGGCTGCTTTCCATGTTTGTTTGACTTTAACTGATGCAAATTTGTTCCTGTTTTCTAACTTTTATTCCCAGAGCCAAGAATATGTGGCATGCCTTTGGGCCTGGTAAGCGCCTTTTTGGTGGTCAGATCATTGGTCAAGCTATGGTTGCATCAGGAAGGACCGTCAATCCAGCTATGATGATACATTCACTCCACTCATATTTCGTCCATGCAGGTCAGTGAACAAAAACAAATATGTTTGGTTGGGTGCGTTTTACAATAGCAGGGAAGGCAGAGAATTTTCATTAAAATGTTGCCTTTTTAACAAATCACAATAAATGTTTACTGTGACATACTCTCACAGTTCATACTGAACAGTGATAGCATTTTAAAGAACTTGTTTTCCCATTTTAGGGCAAAATTTATATCTGTTATTAGTTTGTTACCCTATTTGTAATATATGTTGTTTTTTTGTAAAGTATTTATTGGCATGTTGAGAATTATATCACTAATCAATTAATGTAATCTGTTCCTAGATGTGAGTCTAGTTTGTATAAGGGCAAGTCCAAGATAAGGTCCCCTCAGATGTGAAAATTTAATTTTGATTTAATGATAGCAGGTTTCATATCATACTGAACCGATGAGATAAGTTTTAATTTCCATAAAGGAAATGTTCATATCATAAATTTGCGTAAATGTTCATGAACATGTACGCAAATTTCAAGAACCTAATTTGCATAAGACTTTAAGACTAGTGTAAAATAGATTGAACGTATGGGACAATAAACAAAAAATCATTAATTCACATTTCACAGGGAAGCAGTTATTTGATTCCTATAGACATGACTACTTCATCTGATTTGATTTTATACAAAATGTTGAGCTTTAATTAATTAATTATGCAAATTATGTTATGTCTTAGCATGAGGTGTCCCATAAGTAACAAAATGAGGACCTTTAGTTTCTTCCTATAATTTACTAATACTTGTTTCCACGAAACTTTGTGAAGTTCTAATGTATTCATCGCTTAGTAACATATACCATAATAAGCTCCGAAAAATTACTCGCACCTTTGTTCCATAAGATATTTAAAGCCAAATAACAGTATTGGGGCACGCCCCACTTAAAAAAATGAAAAATATGCTTTTAGCAACAACCATGTGAAAGAATATATGGGCAATTCCACGAAAAATGTTACCGAAGGGTAAGAAAATGAAATTTATGTAACAGCCTTAATAAGTACTGGAGAGTAATGAGGAAGGACCATATTTTGATGACTAAATGAAGAAAGTTTGAAATTCAAAGCAGAATATATTTTTTTTGCCATTAAAGTTGGACAAAATTTGTATGCACTGACCCCCCAAAAATGATGAAATTTGCATGCGTTGTTTGTAAAATAAAAATAAAAGATATGGGTCACTTCAGAACAATAATTCTACTTCTAGGGTATAGTTTAGGCTTTGTTTTAATACTATACAAATTGTGTGAAATTGTGTGAAAATTTCTACTTTTTGAAAACCGTTATTTCATAAAAATCTTGATTCTTACAACATTGATGCGTAATGTCCGTGACGTTTTAGATATAAAAGTTTTTGTAGAAGCATGAGTTTTAATTAAATTTAGTTCAAAATTCATTTTCAAAGTTAGAATGTGATATTATATAATAGATTAAGAGCATTAACAAAAATATTTGATGGTTTGTCCTAAGGCTGAGTCGGTTCGGTCGATCACACCGGTTACCGACCGTTTCAATCGGGACCCGGTTTCGTTATATCGGTAACGGTGCCCCGAAACAAAATAAAAATAAATAAAATGTTAAAAAAGAAATTAAGATTATCACTTAATGTAGCGGAATTCAAGTAAAAACGGGGCAATTGATATCATTTACTTTAAAGAGTGGTTATTTTCGAGAAATTCTTAGTTCGTTACTTCGTTTGACAGTCAGAAATTGAACAGGAAGCGCAAAATTGCTAGTCATTTGAACGATATTGTTGGCGGATGTGCACACAAAGTTAGTCCGATACTCCAGGGGAGTTGTCTGATGGATCTTCGTATGATCCAGCTGATGAGCCAGTGCATTCAAATAGTGGCTCAAAATACGTATTTTGGTCATTTGCAACATTTTAAAATGTTTTGGTATTCTACTTACAGGATTTCATGGCGTTTGATAGCTGAACAGAAACAAAAATGAGCCCCAAAACAATGAAAACAATTACGCAAAATATCGATAAAAAACAGCTACATGTATAAGTATAACGTATGGCGGATGAATTAACATAGCTCCGTCGCAGAAGGATCTCGAGTCTCGCGTAAGAAAAAAGACCTGTAACCTGCACGCAAAGTATACGAGCGATATGCATATGAAACAGCGGCTCGAAAACTTGCTGCTATATTAGCCGTCCGGTTTCAGTTAACCTCACGATTAGTCACGAATGTTCCCTGGAAATTTATAGATAATTCAGCACAGTTTTTTCATTGTTTTGGGAGTGATTTTTCTGTTTAGCTTTCAAATGCCACGGGATCATGTAAGTAGACTACCAAAATGGTGTTGATTGCGAAAAGGCTAATTTATAGCCACTTTTTGATAATTGAGGGCAGTGGCTCACAGTCACAAGCGATCGTACGTGATGTTTCCCCCCGACTGGCGGGCTAAGTTTCTGTGAAACGTGTGGCGTAATGCTGAACCAACGATCGATTTCTAGGTCCAATTTACTTCGGAAAAAATACTTTTCTTGCAAAACTGAGTTAATTCTGGATAGTCTATAACTATTTCCCCGTAAAGATTGATATGTAAATTCATAAAAGCCTCAGTATTTGTTATGTTATTTGCATATAAAAAGAGCAATATAAGCCACAAACAGTGCATTTTTGCCGATGCTTGCACGATTGCGTGATTTTACCCGTCCGAGTTTCGACGGTAAAAATTTATCGGGATACCGGTTCCCGACCGGTAAAAGTTTATCGGGACCCGGTTCCGAATATATCCGACATGACTCAGGCTTAGTTTGTCCAGAAATGGCGTCACGGACATTACGTCACGGACATTACATACACAGTGAAAAGTATAAAAAAAAGCAGCTGTATAATTTTTCATGCATTTTCCCTCATTTGAATGTCCTACTTTAACCAAGAAATAGATTATATCCTAAGAAACAGAGCTAGGGCTAATAACTTCCTAGTTCAAGTTTTATTCAATTTTACCAGTTATCAGATTGTGAACTTCAAGTCTCTACTCTAAACTATTTGTCAAACTCAATTCATTGCTCAATTTGAACGTGCATGTCTCAATAATCAATGACTATTTAACTAGAACTTACTGGGAGAAAAAAATAGATGGTTAAACTTCATAAAGTGTGATCAAATTGCAAAAATTGCACTCTTTGTGCATGATTTTCTATGTAATGTCCATGATGTTTACCGTATTTTTCCTTTTGTTCCCTTTTCCCCCATTTTTCTTGGGCAAAACAACATTGTATCTCATCAAAATTATATAATATTGTTTTAAATAGTTAAACATATGGTTTAAAACACATTTTTTTTAAATATAAAAAAAAAAAAATATGTAATTGCAAATTATTTATATAATGTTATGCTAATTGCTTTACATTTCGGAATATGAATTTTTTTCTCAGAACTGTTTGATTACATATCAAATGTACCACGAAAAAAGTTTCATGCACGATTGAACAGTTTTTGTGGGTTATTTCTGGGTATAGAGAAAGTGGACAAAAGCGTAATGTCCGTGACGCTGAAAATGTAATGTCAGTGACGCAACATTTTGTTGTCTAGATCACATATGTCTGGCCCGTTTCGCAAAATCTAACTTGAATTCAATTTATCATTGTCTTGTCTATAACTTACAACCAAAATCGCTTTTGTGAGGTCTCAAAACTCACAGACTTTTGCAAAGATGTTTATGGATGCAAAAAGTCATGTCCCAAAAATGTAATGTCTGTGATGGCACACATTTTGCAGAATTACTCAGTAACGAATTGGATATATGTTCTGAAACTTTGTTTGCATACTTAGCCAGGATATTGCTTTGTAATCAAAGTAAAAGTTAGACATTAGCTACAGGCATGAATTAGTAGTGGCATTGGAAAGTCATGAAAATTCTCTGATTTGTAATGTCCATGACGCTGGAGTTGCCCATATCATAAGTTGTCTGTTAAAGTTGCCATTTACAAGTCGTCTGAATAGTTTCCACTAAACGGATAGAAACTGAGAAACTTTATTTGTAGTCGGTGTCACTACATGGATACAGTACACAATTTCTTTTTTCCAGGTGATTCTACAATCCCTGTCCTATATCATGTCCACAATCAGCGTGACGGACAAAGTTTCAGCACACGCACGGTGGAAGCCATACAGAATGGGCGCGTCATTCTGACCATGATGGCGTCCTACCACCGTGAGGAGAAGTCACCTTTCCAGCATCAGCTGACGATGCCTGAGGTGCCTGATCCCGATACCATGACGACGGACTGGGAATGCCTCAAACAGTATGCAGAGTGAGTTGATTGAGATTCTAGAATTATACCAGGGCTTGAAATAAGCACTGGCCCTCTGGCCTGGGGGCACTTATAATTCACTTTGGGTCACCAAAATATCAGTAATGCCAAATAATCCTTCTTTAGAACCCAACCGGACCAGGTCATGTAATTATAATTTGTAATACCATGGACAGAAGTGCACCTAGGGAGGAATTTGTATTGCTCTTCTTGCATCCCTGATATTCTACATGATACTTTACATAATAATTATTATTAATAAATAATACAATTTTACTTATATAGCGCTTAATAACTAAATGTTCTCTTAGTGCTTTACAATAATACTAAACAATGTAAGACCTAATTACCAGTAAATATTATTTTGTAAGCAACTAAAAAACCCAGACAGTTAAACTACATTATTATTTTCCAAAATACACATGATTTTACATTTGAGAATTGAACAGATATGTTCTTATTAGTGCTGACTGAAAACTATCTACGGAGGGTGCAGTCACGGGCATAGACATGTCATTGATACCCATTCAACTGGGGGGATGATCTATTCATTCATCCCCCCTGATGAATAGGTAAATACATAAGTCGCTACGCCTGTGGGTGCATTTTTTTTTTTTTTCAAAACGTTGCTCCAACGTTGACTAGCAACATTAGACCATCGATGCTTGTGTACGCCCAAGCGACGATGCTACAACGTGTTGGACCAACGTTGGTATCCAACCAGATTTCAACTTCCTAGCAGTTGCGAGAATCCAACGTTAATCCAACCAGATTTCAACTTCCAAGGAGTTGCGAGAATCCAACGTTAATCCAACGTTGGTATCCAACCAGGTTTCAACTTCCAAGGAGTTGCGAGAATCCAACGTTAATCCAACGTTGGACCAATATTGGTATCCAACCAGATTTCAACTTCCTAGCAGTTGCGAGAATCCAACGTTAATCCAACGTTGGACCAACGTTGGTATCCAACCAGATTTCAACTTCCAAGGAGTTGCGAGAATCCAACGTTAATCCAACGTTGGACCAACGTTGGTATCCAACCAGATTTCAACTTCCAAGGAGTTGCGAGAATCCAACGTTAATCCAACGTTGGACCAACGTTGGTATCCAACCAGATTTCAACTTCCTAGCAGTTGCGAAAATCCAACGTTGGACCAACGTTGGTTTCCAACTTCCAACGAGTTTCAAGATTCCAACGTTGGTCCATACCTGGGTATAATACGAGAATAGGGTCGCTATTCATAATACGGAATGAGGTTCGCTATTCATAATACGAGAAAAGGACCGCTACTCATAATACGGAATGAGGGTCGCTAGTCATAATACGAGAAGAGGACCGCTACTCATAATACGAGAAGAGGACCGCTATTCATAATACGTAAAGATGGTCGCTATTTAAAGGGAATTCAGATGCGTGAAATATGGTGTTAACGCCATCTTGTTGCAAAAAATAGTGAAGTATTGACCAATTACAATAAACAACAAAAACAACGCTAGCGAACTCAGAGCGAGCGCACAGCGCACGATGCGGAAGCCCTACTTGCACTGTTATATGAGTTGCCCGCAAACTGTCCCACTTCCGAGCCTCACGAACTGCCCCGAACTAACCCGAAGTATCCCGAAGTAGCAGGCTTTTTTCATGAGTTAATTCAAGATATTCGATTATGTCAATAAATCTAACAATCAAACAATATAAAATTTTTAAAAAATCAATTATAACAACATACATTTTTATGTGCTCGTATCTGGCTCGGATAGGTCAGTGTCGTCTGCTACTAGAAACTGGCGAGATACAGCTTCATCATCCGTATACACGTAGACACATTGAGCTGAGATATCTAGCTCGTCACAAGGAAGGAACTCTTCGAAACTGGCTCCGCAGGCGATGATTACGATAGTAAAAAATAAAAAAATCTATACCACAAAGCGCCTATCAATCTGCCAAACACAGCCCTTATCAGCTCATATCGGACAGTTCGCGCCCTGCAGCTGTCGAATTCCTGCGAACTCGATGCGAAGTCTTGCGTAACATCGCTCGATTGCCTCTGTAGAAACTCCCATATCCCTGGTAGAACCAGGGATATGGGAGTTTGGAAGTAGGAGTTTACTCCTACTTCCATGGTTATACCATGGACCCTACCAACTACAAACAATAAACTCTATGTGTACAGGGCTTACGAATGGCGACAATTGTTGACACTTGAAGTTTTAAATTTACCACATGAAATGCATATAGGGTTGTCCTTACAGAGAAACATAATATGTTTATTTGCGGGTCGGATAAGGGCTTCGCTAGTACTAGTTAGCTTGAATGGGGGAAAATAAGTATGAGGCACTGAACTGCCAATGTATAATGTATCGTTTGATTGTCCTTGGCCTTCTATAACAAAATTTACAGAAATATAGATCGTATTACGGAACTATAAATCATATTACAGAAATTCTAAATTATTGGTGTCTAAATAAAACAAAATCGCTGTATAGCAGTAAACAATTGAAAATTGGAAGTACTATTCCTGTATTATTTTACGTACGTATAGCCACCGTACGTGCGTTGATTGCACACAGCAGAGTCACGCACGGCGCGGCCGGCGCTCGCGCACACAATGTATATCCAGATCGCGAAAGGGTCCGAAACATCGTGTTGATCTTCGTGAACTGTCATGGCAGGGGCCTCGTGTGGTAAAATAGCGCCATCTACATACCTACGCTTGTGTGCCTTTAAATAAATTAAATGAGGAAACATTATGATCCTTTTAAAGAGGGAAATATTGAATTGGGGACACGCCGAAGGTGGTGGCATAGCTACGGGGGGAGGGGGGGGGGGGGGGGGCGTGGTGGCGGTCGCTCTTTATAATACGTAAAGGGTCGGAAGTCATAATGTGAGAAGAGGGTCGCTATACATAAAACGAAAAAAATGAGGGTCGCTTTTCATATATTCTTAAAATTTCGTTATTTTATTGATCCTAATCACTTAATCCGTAGTATTTGCCCCGGGAGGTGGGGGCGCAGGGGGCACGTGGCCCCAACAAATTTGCCAAAACATTAGACAAAAAATAAAGAAAAATGGTGTGCCCCAATAATATATTGGACTTTTGTGTTCGTTAATGACTCGAGGAAATCGAACCATGACTGCTTTACTTTGAAACAAATCGCAAGTGTAATTATACTACAAGGTGGTTATAAATACCATACTTCCTGGAATCGCGCGATTCGCGGTAAACTCTCAAAACTAGGGCGTGGGAATCATAATGCAAACGCGATATCGCCCCCAGTCAGACTTCTCTACGCCTCTCGGCATAATGGTCTAGCATGCTCGGACAGGTTTTGTTTGGGAGTCACGTAAATAATCGGGGCAAATTTAGTAAGGATCATTAAATAGCAAAATTTTAATCATATTTTATGAATATAGACAACCTTTTTTCGTATCTTAAATAACGACCCTCATCCGTATTATAAACAGCAACCCTCTTCTCATATTATGAATAGCCACCCTCATTCCATATTATGAATAGGGACCCTCTTCTCAGATTATGACTAGCGCCCCTCATTCCATATTCCATATTATGAATAGCAACCCTCTTATCTTATGAATAGCGACCCTCATTCCATATTATGAATAGCGATGAATAGGGACCCTCTTCTCAGATTATGACTAGCGCCCCTCATTCCATATTCCATATTATGAATAGCAACCCTCTTATCTTATGAATAGCGACCCTCATTCCATATTATGAATAGCGATGAATAGCGGTCCTCTGCTCGTATTATGAATAGCCACCCTCATTCTGTATTATGAATAGGGACCCTCTTCTCAAGTTATGACTAGCGACCCTCATTCCATATTATGAATAGCGACTCCCTTCTCATATTATGAATAGCGGTAAATTTCATTAAACTTTTTGGCTCTTTTTCGCATCGGCGTTCCATACTCCTAAAAAAGTTATTAATAGCGACCACGTCCAGCGCACGTGAGCTCATCGGGCCTTACGTCACATGGTGACCAAAACACGGAAGTTCAAAGTACGAAAATTGTCAGCAACGTGGTTTTACAATGCAGAACCCTTGACTTGCTTGTAAAACAAACTCGTATTTGCTTGGAAATTGAGGCTTAACTGAAAATGCCTAAGAAATGCGTTGTAGCATGATGCAGCAACACATCTGAGTGTGGATCCTCCATGATATAAACTTTGCAAATATTGAAAAAAAATCTAAATAATATCTCTCTATCAACATGAGTAGATGCACTCAGCGTGTACGTCTATGACAATAGAGTACCAAGCTATACTGCGATTGTCCCCATGTGACGTCACAAAGATGACGTTATTTTTCTTCACCCGGAGGCCCGTATTCACAAAGGAGGTTTGTACAAACCCCAGTTCAAACCGCGGTTTACATCTATGGAATGCCAATTGTAAACTGATGGAGAGAGAATGTAAATTCCTTACTTGTTAACAATGTTGATGGTACACATTCTCTCTCCATCAGTTTACAATTGGCATTCCATAGATGTAAACCGCGGTTTGAACCGGGGTTTGTACAAACCTCCTTTGTGAATACGGGCCAATTTGTTTATGGGGGTTCCTAAAGTGAATTTACAAGTTGATTTTTTGTCGAGCCCACCGCAGGTGGAGGGGAGACTAAGGGATCCAAATTGTGTCCGTCGGTCCGTCCATCCGTTACGCTTACAAAAATTTGAATAACTTCCAAACCCTGCATCTGTTTGTAACCAAACTTGATTAGTAGATGCCCTATACCGGCCTCCATGATATGCTGGGGTCAAAGGACCCATAAGTAGGTCAAAGGTCAAATGAGGGTCAAGTGAAGTTTTTGGGGTAGGAGTCTATTAGGGTCGATAACTTTCCAACCTTGCATCTGTTTGTAACCAAACTCGATTGGTAGATGCTGTATATTGGCCTCCATGATATTCTGGGGTCAAAGGTCACATATGTAGGTCAAAGGTCAAATAAGGTCAAATTTGAAAGTTTACCTGCAATACTCTATAATGGTCGACAACTTTCCAACCCTGCATCTATGTGTAACCAAACTTCATTGGCATGAATGCGCGCAATTGGGCGATACACTTCTCGGCTATCGCCTTGTTTATTATACCACGAGGAAAATATGTTTTTATTAGAAATCTTCATGAAAATCTACTTTAGATACAGTAAAACACAATTTTGAGGTAGTTTTATTGTCTGTAGAGCTTTAAACATATTCAAGAGCCCAAATATTACAAAAATTTCACAAAATTTCACATCAATAATTTGGAGTCTCTTTGATGAAAGAAAATGTTGATGTTTTTTATCAACATTGTAGGCCTGTTTAATGACTTTTTAAACTATTTTTCAAATAAACTAATGGCTTTCCTTAATTTTTAAGTCCAAATTCGTGCTAAGTTCAACTTAGGATCTTTGTGAAACACCCCCTGGCTTCTTATACTCCTACAGCAATCCTGATGTTCCAGAGAAGATGAGGAACTGGGCCAAGAAACAGATCGCTAGAGAAATCACCTTTGAGACAAAGAGGATCAACAGAGAGCATTTATTTGCTGGACATATGACTGAACCCATGGAACCCCGCATGTTGACATGGGTCAAGGTCAAAGGTCACATTGGTGAAAATACAGGTACGTCACAGGCTGCATGATGTTCTGATCCATATCATGCTAGCACAACCACCTTTCTCTGGTTATCATTTAGTTTCTATGATTTTTTCATCACATTTCGCATTCTCAGGTGAAGAGGGTACAGACCATTAGCCTACATCTCAGATCCATTTATTTCTTGCTGAAATACCAACCTTTACAAACCAAGTAGCAATATTGAATTATAGGAAATATGCTTACAAGTTATGAATGTTAAATTATGCATAATATTTCTATTTACCAACTTAAGGACTGTTGATGTAATAAGTATCCTCGACAGCGTTTAAGCATTCAGAAATATCTATGTCGACTCCTGTTTCGGTACGGTCTTGCTATGGTGTCTCCAATGTTAAAACACGCAAAACTGTGAAAGCAGAATAGTCATTCACATATATATTGGTAGCACTCACTGGGCGTCACTGAAAAACAAACATTTATCAAGTTTGATTTTTGTCGAGCCCACCCAGGTGTAAGGGAGACTTAAGAGATCCAAATTGCGTCCGTCTGTCCTCCGTTGTCCGTCCGTCTGTGACGCTTACAAAAATTTGAATAACTTTCCAACCCTGCATCTGTTTGTAACCATACTTGATTGGTAGATGCCCTATATTGGCCTCCATGATGTTCTGTGGTCAAATGTCGCATAAGTAGGTCAAAGGTCAAATGAGGTCCAATGTGAAATTTTACCTGCAAGAGTCTATTATGGTTGATAACTTTCCAACCCTGCATCTGTTCATAACCTAACTTGATTGGTAGATGCCCTATATTGGCCTCCATGATATTCTGGGGTCAAAGATCACGTAAGTAGGTCAAAGGTCAAATGAGGTCTAATCTGAAATTTTACCTGCAAGAGTCTATAACGGTTGATAACATTCCAACCCTGCATCTGTCTGTAACCAAACTTGATTGGTAGATGCCCTATATTGGCCTCCATGATATTCTGGGGTCAAAGGTCACATAAATAGGTAAAATGAGGTCAAATGTGAAATTTTACCTGCAAGAGGATTGATACTTTCCAACCCTGCATTTTTGATCCAAATTGCATCCGTCCGTCTGTCCGTCCTCCGTCCGTCCCTACACAAATTTGAATAACTTTCCAACCCTGCTTCTGTTTGTGACCAAACTTGATCAGTAGATGCCCTATATTGGCCTTGAGATTCTGGGGCCAAAGGTCACATAAGTAGGTCAAAGGTAAAATGTGAAGTCTTACCTGCAAGAGTCTATTATGGTTGATAACTTTCCAACCCTGCATTTGTTTGTAACCAAACTTGATTGGAAGATGCCCTATATTGGCCTCCATGATATTCTGGGGTCAAAGGTCACATAAGTAGGTCAAAGGTCAAATGTGAAATTTTACCTGAGTCTATTAGGGTTGATAACTTTCCAACCCTGCATATGTTTGTAACCAAACTTGATTGGAAGATGCCCTATATTGGCCTCCATAATATTCTGGGGTCAAAGGTCACATAAGTATGTCAAAGGTTAAATGTGAAATTTTATCTGCAAGAGTCTATTAGGGTTGATAACTTTCCAACCCTGCATCTGTTTTTACCAATCTTGATTGGAAGATGCCCTATATTGGCCTCCATGATATGCTGGGATCAAAGGTCAAATGAGGTCAAATGTGAAATTTTACCAAACTTGATTGGAAGGTGCGATATATTGGCCTCCATGATATTCTGGAGTCAAAGGTTACATAAGTAGGTCAAAGGTCAAATGAGGTCCAATGTTGCATGAATGCGCGCAAATGGGCGAGACACTTTATGGCAGTTGCCTTGTTTCATAACCAAACTTGATTGGTACATGCCCTATATTGGCCTCAAAGGTCACATAAGTAGGTCAAATGTCAAATGAGGTCTAATGTCGCATGAATGCGCGCAAGTGGGCGAGACACTTACGGCTATCGCCTTGTTTTCTATTCATTTCATCATGATCACATTTTAGTTTTTCAAGATGAAGAGGGTATAGAAACTACACTGCTGCCTACTTTATTTCTTGCAGGCATACCAACTTATCCCAGTAGAAAAATTACCTGTTAGAATAAAAATCCTATTTTTCTCATCACTTTCATATCTCCAGATGCAGAGGGCATGGACTTGCAACACTGCTGCCTCGATCTATTTATTTAGTAATACCAACCTTTCCCTATGGATAATGGCACATTAGAATACAAATTCCTATATATTTGTTTGTTTTGTCATCAATTTGATTTAGGTGCAGAAGGCATGGACCTGCAGCACTGCTGCCTAGCATACATCTCAGATCTCTTTCTTTCCAGCATACCTACGTATCCCAACAGGAACCACAAGGTGGGAATGATCGTCTCCCTCGATCACTCCATGTGGTTCCACGCACCTTGCCGCATCGATGAGTGGATGCTGTATGAGTGTGAAAGTCCACAGTCAGGTGAGGACAAACAAACTAACAATATTAAAGGGGAACACCAGGCAAAGAACAACACATAATTGTATCCCCCGAACCACTTCGGGGGATACTATGGATTTGGCCTCGTCGCGCCGCCGCCGCCGCCGCCGCCGCCGCCGCGTCCGCCGCGTCCGCCGCAGAGATTTTCTTGTGAACGCTCTACAGGTCCGAGTTCTTGTCCGATCATTTTCTAATTTGGTATGAAGGTGTATTAAGGAAAGAGGATGAAGCCTATTGATTTTGGTGTGGGGCGGAGTCCTGGTTGCCATGGTAACCATGATATAAAGAAATAGTTAAGATTACCTTGTGAACGCTCTACAGGTCCGAGTTCTTGTCCGATCATTTTCTAATTTGGTATGAAGGTGTATTAAGGAAAGAGGATGAAGCCTATTGATTTTGGTGTGGGGCGGAGTCCTGGTTGCCATGGTAACCATGATATAAAGAAATAGTTAAGATTACCTTGTGAACGCTCTACAGGTCCGAGTTCTTGTCCGATCATTTTCTAATTTGGTATGAAGGTGTATTAAGGAAAGAGGATGAAGCCTATTGATTTTGGTGTGGGGCGGAGTCCTGGTTGCCATGGTAACCATGATATAAAGAAATAGTTAAGATTACGTGGTGAACGCTCTACAGGTCCGAGTTCTTGTCCGATCATTTTCTAATTTGGTATGAAGGTGTATTAAGGAAAGAGGATGAAGCCTATTGATTTTGGTGTGGGGCGGAGCCCTGGTTGCCATGGTAACCATGATATAAAGAAATAGTTAAGATTACCTTGTGAACGCTCTACAGGTCCGAGTTCTTGTCCGATGATTTTCTAATTTGGTATGAAGGTGTATTAAGGAAAGAGGATGAAGCCTATTGATTTTGGTGTGGGGCGCGGTCCTGGTTGCCATGGTAACCATGATATAAATAAATAGTTAATATTACCTTGTGAACGCTCTACAGGTCCGAGTTCTTGTCTGATCATTTTCTAATTTGGTATGAAGGTGTCTTAAGGAAAGAGGATGAAGCCTTTAGATTTTGGTGTGGGGCGGAGTCCTGGTTGCCATGGTAACCATGATATAAAGAAATAGTTAAGATTACCTTGTGAACGCTCTACAGGTCCGAGTTCTTGTCCGATCATTTTCTAATTTGGTATGAAGGTGTCTAAAGGAAAGAGGATGAAGCCTATTGATTTTGGTGTGGGGCGGAGTCCTGGTTGCCATGGTAACCATGATATAAAGAAATAGTTAAGATTACCTTGTGAACGCTCTACAGGTCCGAGTTCTTGTCCGATCATTTTCTAATTTGGTATGAAGGTGTATTAAGGAAAGAGGATGAAGCCTTTTGATTTTGGTGTGGGGCGGAGTCCTGGTTGCCATGGTAACCATGATATAAAGAAATAGTTAAGATCACTGCTGTAAGCGCACATCGCCTTGTCTATTAATCAGACCCTGCTCGGAGGACAAACAGCGCGCGAGGCCTTGCCCAAAGGCTACTGCCAGCCTAGTAGAACAACGTACACCACCAAACTTGTTCAGTTCACAATATTACAACCCACAAAAGTGCAATGCAATTGGTTCGGGGGATACATGTGCTCGGCTGCGCGACCCGCCGAGCGCGCAATTTCTAGTTATATGCTTAGTTCATATTAGATGTTGTGTCGCAGGTGGATGGGCGTGTGACACCTTATCAAGAGGCCCCTTTTTTTATGCCTCCGCCAACGAAGTGGCCGGAGGCATTATGTTTTTGGGTTGTCCGTCCGTCCGTACGTACGTACGTCCCGTTTTCGTTCTCGCGATATCTCAAAAACCGGTTGACGGATCAATTTCAAACTTGGTATGACAATGATCTGATTAGATTTTAGGGGTCATGAGTTCAAAGGTCAAGGTCACAGGACTCAATATACACTCAGCAAAAAAAGAAAGTGAACACTTTTTCAAGTTAATATTTTTCATATAAGATTTTATGAAAAATAAACAAATTATATATCAAATTAAAGGATATTTAATTGGCTTTCGACTTGGTGGGTGAATACAAATTGAAACTTTACGCATGAGTGAACACATTCATTTGTCTGTTCCAAGGTACAAAAGTAAAAACTGCAAAATTGCACAAAAATATAAACATTCATATTGCACAGAAAAGTTCAACAAAACATGATAAAGGTTTGCATGGTTCACTGCACTTGAAAAGAAAATTATTAAAAAGAGTAATCGTTGTTTGTTTAGAGTCCGGTTCTTTTTTCTTTGCAGTGTTTCTTTCTTTCTTTCGTTAAAGTCAATATCTTGTTGGGCCACCATGACTGTTAAACGGCGCATGTTGGATATCACTCTGTGTACTCTCTCCTGTGATAGGTTTCTCCACTCCTCGCGGTCAGGTATACCGACCCAGGTCTTCAAGGGTGTCACCAGGCCGGATGCGCCCATCTACGGCCTTTCCTAGTTGGTCCCATATGGCTTAGATAGGGTTCGTATGGGGCTAGCAGGCCGAGCAGGGATCCATTCGCTCGATGTTGTGCTCTTCCAAAAACTGATGGACAACTCGAGCGGGATGAGGATGTGCGTTATCGTCCTTGAAGATGGTTTTCGGATTCCTCTCCACGTATGGCACTACAGCGGGTTGGAGGATGTCACTGATGTACAGTTTTGCATTCAAGTTGCCGTTGAGGATGACCATCTCTGTACGGTCCTCAACCGTGCTGTCTCATACCATGATACTCCCTCTGTGTCCTTGCTGCACTTCCTTGACACAAGCATCCTTGAAGTGCTCATTCCTCCTCCTCCTCCAAACATGAATTCTGCCGTCGCTGTTTTGCAGACAGAAACGGGACTCATCTGTCAAGAGTACTCTGCGCCATTGAACCCTTGTCCATCTCACATGGTTCCTTGCCCACTAATCTTGCTTTTCTGTGTGCAAGTGTGAAAGCGGGTTTTTGCTGCTTTTCTTGATTTGATTCATTGAGCATGGAGTCGATTTCTTATGGTTTGTGTTGACACATGGCGAGCACCTTGACCTCTGGCTTCAAGTGCAATGAACCATGCAAATCTCTATCGTGGTTTGCTGAACTTTTCTGTACAATATGACTTTTTAAATCTTTTGCGCAATTTTGCAATTTTTACTTTTGCACCTTGGAACAGACAATTGAAGGTGTTCACTCATGCATAAAGTTTCACTTTGTATTCACCTACCAGGTTGAAAAACAATTAAATATCCTTTAATTTGATATATAATTTATTTGTTTTCTATAAAATCTTATATGAAAAATATGAACTTGAAAAAGTGTTCACTTTCTTTTTTTGCTGAGTGTATATGCAAAAATGCCTCGTTCTCACGATATCTCAAGAACCGGTTGATGGATCAATTTCAAAAGGTGGTATGAGTGTACATGTTGGGGTGGCAATGATCTGATTAGATTTTGGGGTTCATGAGGTCAAAGGTCAAGGTCACAGGACTCAATATATGTGCAAAAATGATATAGATATAGATAGATAGATAGATAATTTGGTTTTATTCAATTTAAAAATACATAAAAACGTGTCAATAGTCACATGACTAAACATGAGGCGCTAACAAAAGAAATACGTACATAATTAGAAACATAATCATATAATACAATATATTCAATTTAAATTATACCAAATTATACCAAAATTGCCTCGTTTTCGCGATATCTCAAGAACCGGTTGACGGATCAATTTCAAACTTGGTACGAGTGTAAATATTGGGGTGGCAATGATCTGATTAGATTTTGGGGTCATGAGGTCAAAGGTCAAGGTCATATGACTCAATATATGTGCAAAAATTGCCTCGTTTTCGCGATATCTCAAGAACCGGTTGACGGATCAATTTCAAACTTGGTATGAGTGTACATATTCAGGTGGCAACGATCTGATTAGGTTTGGGTCATGAGGTCAAAGTTCATGGTCACAGGACTCAATATAAATGTGAAAATGGCTTGTAATGGCAAAGTTTCAAGAACTGAATGTCAGATTTCAATCAGACTTGGTACCTGAATGTATCATAAAGAGTCAATGTAGCCATAAAATGTTGGGGTAATAAGGTCGAGGTCAAGGTCACAGGACTCATACATGCAAACAATCTTGTAATGGCAAAATCTCAAGAACTAAATGTCAGATTTCAATCAAACTTGGTACCTGATTGTTTCTTAGGGAGCCAATGTAGCCATCAACATTTTGGGTTATATGGTCAAGGTCACAGGACTTAAAATATATGAACAAAATTGATTCAGTGCATGTTAATTTTGGCTTTATATTAAAATTGCGTGATAGCGGAGGCATAATTTTCGACTGCGCGCAGTCGAAGATCCATCTAGTTAAATGTAAGTTGTCTACTTGTTTCCCTTTTTTGATTTGTTGATTTGATTCATTTTATTATACAAATAATAAAGAAAGAAATACATTAATTGAATACTAAAAATAAACATGTATAACAGATAAGTTGATTAACAGTTTGTACTATTGATGGATATGCATAATAATCCTCTTTCAAAACAGTAATTGAAAAAAAAAAGTCAAAATTCCAACATCATCCTCGGCGATTATGTACGGGACCACCATTGTAAGCAGAGCTTTTAATACCATTCCCTGTCTGATGTTAATTCTGCTAAGATCAAAAGCCCAGACTATTCATTATTCCACTCTAAATATATTCTCTATTTTGTGTCATAATTTCTTACAGGTTCAGGACGGGGCATAACGCTTGGTCGTTTCTGGCGGCGCGATGGGGTGCTAGCAGTCACGCTGGCTCAGGAATCATTACTCAGACCAAAGCTATAACCCCTTCCATCTTCATCTTGTCATGTAAGACTTCTTGGAGGCCTGAGATATGATCTGTGTATTTGTAACAACCATATATTAAAGGCATATGCGTGGGTTAGAATGGGTAGTCAGCAAATTCCACTCACGATATGTGTTGAATCGATCGAAGAGCGGTGCTTCTTATGAAATTGCATGCCGCACACAGCTGGTATCTATTTACCGAGCGAATTGCTCGAGCTGTTACCTGAGCCCTGAGTCAATCGTTGATAAGATCAAAAAGCGGCGCTGTGAAGTGGGTGCAGTTAAGCGTGTTACGTAATAGTTTCGCTCGTAAACATCTCTGATGGAATTCCATTCGACTAGTACAAATATTCCGAACGCGATTCGGGCCTTCGTGAAGTGGGACAGTTTGCGATCGCTACTTATAACTGAGCCAATGGGGATTACGTACCGTGCGTAAAAGTGCGCAATATGGATACACGCGTCGAATATACCAGTCTGAATTCCCTTTAAGTAAATCATTAGATTTTTATCACTTTTTCAATTATTTTAACTTCCATGATAACAGCCAAATCAAATCGGCATGAAGCATTATAATTGTTGCTGTAGTAGTTACACTAATTGGACACTTACAACTATTGGAAGTTTGATGAAACGGGCCCTGTAACCCATTTCATAAAACTGTTGCAATTGTTGTAAGTGTCCAATTATTGTAACTACCATGGCAACAGCTGATGCTCCATGATGATTGGCTGTTGACTAAATAGTTACAATAATTGGACACTTACAACAATTGCAAGTGTTTTTATGAAACAGGCTAGAGTAGCCCGTTTAATAAAACACTCAAACGAAAGCTATAGTTTTTGCCTTCCCTGCCTTCCATCTTGTAATGCAAGACTAACCCGAGGAATGGTCTGTGCATATGATGTCAATCTCTTGCAGTAACCATAATGTAAATCACTGGATTTGGCAGTGCCCTGTATTTTATTGAGGCTTCATTGCCATCTTTGTTGTGTCTTAGCTCAGGAGTCATTACTTATCTCAAAGTTGTCACACCAGCTAGTTCAGCCTACATAAAATAATGTGTCACATATCCATAATAATATTAATACTATTAAACGTCTGTCTAAAAGAAATGATACAGTTAGGAAAAAATTATTACAATTTGATAATATCACAACAATGTACATTACAATGGCGGAGGGTACATGTAGATCTTGTTTTCTTCTAAATTTAGGAGAAATAATGGTTGGTCGAATCAAATTTGTTATTATGTCTCAGAAGTAAAATTATTCTTTAATCTGTTAATTTATGTCCATAGAAAGATAATTGCAATATTAATAGCAAGTTCTATAAATACGCAATTCTAAACATATGTAGATATGTAGATATTGGTATCATGATAAAATTTGGGAAAATGCCGTTAAAATGATATATCATACACTCTAATCACTTCACGCTTCACCAAACGCGACCTAATTATCCACAGTCATGCAAAAACCACCCGTGTCCAAGTTTGCAGTTTTCTTGTTTTGTGAATGGCTGCATCCTGTTGTCTGTTGTCTGATGTTCTCAGACATGGGTAGTTTTTGCATGCCTTTGGATAATAAGGTCGCATTCGGTGATGCGTAAAGCAATCAAAGTGTATGTATGATATATATAATTTTAAAGGCAATTTCTCAAGTTTTAACATGATACCAATATCAACATATTATATATGTCTAGAATTGTGGATATATAAGCTACTAAAGTCCGGTTTCGTTTTTTTTTTACTCACACTGTACATTCATTTCCCTTTTAAATAAAATGTTCAGGGTACACAACGAGGCCAAGTGAATGTATGTTTTATCTGATAGACTTTGCATCTGTTGTTTAAATTGATAGTAAATAGAGAGTATAACCCTGCATTGGTCACAAAAATGTGATGTACATTTTTCTTGTTAAATCTTATACCTGATGAAAAAAAAAATGCACATCGTATGTAAGGGCATTAAGAATCTGAAGTCGCTAACCTCAGAACGAAATCTTATCTTTACGTATAGCAATAAAACTTGTTGTATTTAGTTATATTTATAGCGATATATATTTACATAGTGTGATTTGCCTTTTGTGGTGTATGCTGCTGGCTTGGCCAATGTGCTGAACTTTGCTCAATCAACCCAGGGAGATCAGTGCAAATAATGAAGCTCAGATCAGTGTTGACTATCATGACTTGACAATTTAGTAAGGTGCAGATTTATTTTGAATGCAGAGTATAATGTATTCATTATGATTATCATGTAGTATTTGCCCGTAGGAATTGACAATATAAATGCAAATACAGTCAAACCTGTCTTAGTAGCCGACCTGCCTTAGTATAGTGGACGCAAAAATGATCCCCTGCAGAGAAAAAAAAACAATAATATGGAACCTGTCTACATTGGCCATATTTTGGGCTTCCTTGGGTAGTCATTATACACATTACACAGTTGAATGTAAGTGAGAGTTAATTCTCTCTCTTTCTATATTCCTCTAACTTAAGGGTACCACCACCCACAAATAATATTCTTATGAATAAAAGGTAATACTTTGAGTAGTCATTTCCACCAAAAAGTTCAGAAAATATGTTTCCAGAAAATAATATATATTTGGAAAAAAAGCATCAGCATTTTTTACAACATGTGTTCATGGGTCTGCATACAATGACTACCTTTTGTATAGGACAAACGCATCGTCCGTGATTCTATTGTCTCCAAATGTATGCGTGAATAGAACTGGCGCACTCACAAACATTTGGCGCATACGGAACCATGAGGTCATAATGGTTCCGTAAGTGATGGTAATTAATTGCATTGTTTATGAATTACTCAACCATTTGCAAAGTGTTGTACATCTATTCAATAAGAAACACTGATACCAAAACATATTACTGTGTTGGGTAGTGGTCCCCTTTAATTTCTATTAATATTCTTACTCTCCTTTCTTTCTTTTCTTCCTTCCCACCTTCTCTTGTGTTGTCCTTCAACTGAAATTATTGCAGTATATTATTTATTCAAAAACATTTATTGATTAATCATGATGCATTTTTAAAAGCTGCTACATTCAAAGAGATTAGTAGCAAATTTGCTATGTACATTATTAATATGAATATTTTAACTATTTAATGTTTAAATAAATATGTAATGTTTATTAAATTATTGTTTTAGTTTTGTATTAGTGCATCTATACATAATACATGTAAATTATTATTTTTGAATTTGTATATAAGATAATAAAATTAATCAATAATCTAAATCTAAATTGTTTGAGATGTTGTTTGAAATGTGTGTACCAACAAAAAGGTTATTGGTGTGTTGCAAGAGAGCGATGTGTATCTCTTCATGCACTCTTCTGTGGTCCAAAGATATGAATTATGAATCAACTTGAATCAAGTGTGAAGCTCTATCTAGATGATCAATCAAATATGGTTATTTGCTAATTTTATCCACAAAGCCAAACAATACAACAATTAAGTTGAAAAAGAGACTTTATGACTGATAATTCATTCCTTTAATGTAATGCAAATATATACAGTATGCATGTACAGTGGAACATCATAAGGATTTCTGATATTTATTTAAACAAAACTTTTATAACAAGGTAATTGTGATGGTCCAAGCTTTTTTAATTCTTTGTTGTTTTTTTACTCTGATTATAACAAGGTCATATTCATGGCCCTAAGCTCCACGTTATAACAAAGTTCCACTGGACTCTAATTATACAGAGGGTTCATGTATTTATGAAGAGTTTTCATTCAAGGAGATAGACAGTATTGCTTTAAAAAACATACAGATTTGAGATCAGTTATATACAGTGGCGAAGCTACGGAGGGGGGGGGGGGGGGACATCTGTCCCCCTCTCCTAATGATTTTGAAGGAAAAAAACATATAAATCATAGGGGGAACATTTATAAAAATGTATAATAATGTGAAATCAGTACACCAACCGCTACCCTACTGAGTTGACATATTTATTGATTGTACTTGGTTCATTTGATCTATTGTGCAACCATTTAAATTTATTGAATTGTTTGATGTATGATCGAAATAAGTATATTGTCCAATTAATTGTATAGGTTTATGCTATGGGGCCCTTCTAAAAGATAAAATTAGACCAAATGAATGTCTAATTACCACAGCTAGCTAGTAGTGACATTTTGGTGTACAATATACTTTGGGGCCTTGTTGGTAATAAATGAAGTACAACTTTCGTTGGAAAATCACCATCTACACTTGTCCAGTTGCCTTTCACAGCAAGGTGGGGTAACATGTGCCAAGACTTGGCAACTTCGCTTTGATATATTTCCAGTCATGGCTGTGATAGAGTCTATAGCCCAAAATCTCATCAGTGGCTCAACTTAAGTCCGGCCTAAAAAGATAAAGACGAACTAACGTTAACAGTTGAACCATTGATTGATTGTTGCCATTTGCCACCAGAGAGATTCTAATTGTTTCCTTTCATTATTCAGTCAATCCCTCTAGTTCTGCTTAGGAATTAGGACAAAGGGTTGATTGCCATTTCAGTAATACCGGTCACCAGTAATACAATGTCCTGGATGATCCAGGATGCAAATTTGCTTATGAGCGACTATACTATGACTTGATTTTCAAGCGGCCCATTATTGTCCTGATGCATATAAGCAGAACTCAAGGGATTGACTGGATAATGAAAGGAAACAATTATAATATCTCCGGTGGGAAATAGCAACAATCAATGGGTCCACAGTGGTTTAACTGGTTAGACTGGTTACTGGTAGTCTTTGTCTTTTTAGGCCAGACTAAAGTTGAGCCACTGATGAGAATTCGGGCCATTAGGTTTTAGCTAGACTTGTTTAGTTGCCTCATCATAGCTAGGTGGGGGAGACATGTTTGTGGGACGAACATCTTCAGGTTGAACTGGCAATGACCGCCTGGGCATAGAAGATTCTTCACCAGGAGGATAGCATGTCAGTGCTGGTGGGGTCGTAAGATAGTGGGAGAGAGGGGACAAAGGATGACTCGCCCCATTAATAGGTAATGCAGCGTCTGCATGACCAGTGGGATTGCCCGCTTGGGATGGGCAGAGGGGGCACTGTTCCCCCCCTGTTGGTGCCGGCGTACCCCCTTCTTCTCCTTCACCGGTAACCGAGATGTCTAGCTGAATCTGTCTTACCAACTCGGCAAATGTAAGCGGAGGTTCTGAGGGAAGAGTCTGGGAGGCATACGAAGGCAGGTTGAGGGTTCCAGTCCCGTCTAGTAGGGAAATATAGCCGGCCTCCTCATAATCTGGAGGGGCCTCATCCCAGGCACCCGGTTGTGGCCCGAAGGGGGATGTTAAGAGAATGTGAGACACGACAACTGCATCATCATCCTCTTGTGTCCGCTGTGCAGCAATTGTTCTTCCAGCTCCGAACCTTCCTCCCAGGATCATGTTCGGGTGAAACTGTCTCCGTGCCCTGTTGGCCTTGTAGACGATGCAGGCAATGAAGGAAAGTCCGAAGCAAATGTAGAGCGCATACATGAAGATGGGTTCTGTATTGGGGTCAGTTATACCTGTTTGGTATTTAGAAAAAATAGTGCAAAGCAGTAAAAGTTGTATTACTGGATTTACTGCATTTATTGATTGTAAATGGGTTATGATTTATCAATATAACCGTATTCTAGCCAGGAAAATATGGAAATATAATTTTTCCCAAAGAGAGATCATTGGCTATTTTGTCTTGTTTTCGTTGCAGAAGTTTGTTTCGGGCTCAAAATAGTTGTATAAGTGCTTAAGAAATAATTAAAAACAATAGAATACAAGATAAATACAGGCTCTTCCAATTTAGTTTTTACATTATCATTCCGACTGTTCTACCGAATTCTAAAGAATATGCACTCTAAAAATGTTGGGTACTTGTTGGTTGGTTAAAAAGATTCATAATTCTGGGCTATTATTACCCAATTGAGCCTTCAAATGAACATCAGTTAGGCAGATTTTAACCAATAGTTGTGTGGACAGTATGTTGCCCAGTGTTGGGCAACAAACTGTCCAATTGTGCCCAATAATTAATGTGAAATTATGACCTTATTTGCATAACATACCATAATTTTCCTTAATTAATATACCATCGATTTTTCAAAATATCTAAATTATCATTACATCATTATATTCTTTATGCTCTTTTACGGCAAGATCCATTATGTCTCTCCCCCCCCCCCCCCCCCCCCCAATTCCTCCAGCTATAAGGGAATGAGAACAGAATGTGGTTGAATTATAATATATATAATTATTCAACCACATTGATATATTATATCAATAAAACAAAGAAATAAACTTGAAAATTCAAATTGGAAACGCCCACAACAAATTTTCTCCACGTCCCCCCCCCCCCCCCCCCCCCCACCCTCCGTCGCTACGCCACTGAGTTGGACAGAGTTGGATTTTAGCTGCATTGTTGAAGTACTATTGAAAAACAGATTTGTAACTCGTATGTGAACAGGTTCTTTTTAGCAGCTCCATGCACACTCGTATTGATGAATGTACTCTAGCCTACAACATTTACCCAGATAACAATGCTACGTTGGCCCAATGTAGGCGGTCATGTTGGGCCAACGTCAAAACGTGACGTTTTGCCCACGTCATTCTTGCCGCTGGGCCCTCGTCGGCCCAACCCCTATAAGCCAACGTCAATTGCCAATGTTGCGCCAACGTTTGCCCAACCTTTTATTTTGCTATTTCTGACGTCAAGCCAACATTGAGCCGACTAAACCCCAACGTTCATACGACTATATAAGTGAATGTTGGCCCTACGTTGGCTTGCCTACCGTCGTAATGCGGTTGTTTGTCAAACGTTAGTACGACGTCAACTAGCCAACCAATATCCAACGTAGTAGGCGAAACGTTGGCCCAACGTTTGCTTTTCGACCATATAAATATGATTGTTCGTCTATCACCCAACGTTGTTTCAACGTACATTTGCCGACCAGTTTGCCAACAGTCAACAGCCAACGTCGGCTTAACGTTGTTTTAACGTCAGCTCGCCGACTGCAAAAATATGGTTGTGAATTTACCGTAGGCCAACGTTGGCTAAACGTTGTTTTTTCCAAACGCGACGGTGCCGACTATAGACTACGTTCCGCCAACGTCGCATTGTTATCTGGGTAGGAATCATCATTCGGGGAAAAAGTCGCAAAGCCATGTCACATTCGGGCAAATCCGCAAAGCCACGTCACATTCGGGCAAATCCGCAAAGCCACGTCACATTCGGGCAAATCCGCAAAGCCATGTCACATTCGGGCAAATCCGCAAAGCCATGTCACATTCGGGCAAATCCGCAAAGCCATGTCACATTCGGGCAAATCCGCAAAGCCATGTCACATTCGGGCAAATCCGCAAAGCCATGTCACATTCGTGCAAATCTCCAAATATATTCAGGCAATCTCAGCATGCAAAGTTTCGGGCAAAGTCATGTCATGATAGGATTGATATCATCATTCGGGCAAAACCGTGTTATTTTCCGACTAAACCGTCAATTTTCGGGGCATCGAAGAGGCCTCTCGAAGAGGCCTCTCTTCGCTACTCCAGTCTTACCCATCCACGAAATACTGGTCAGAAATGAGAGCATGTATTTCATGCAGTTTTGATGTTTGATCATGCCAAATACATTATTGTGAGTCTCAATCAATATTTGATTTTTAAATTATAATTCTTCACAACATCACGTATACTTATACCGGTGTGTTTTGAATTATTGCATTATTATACTATACACTAAAAACTTCTGCTAATTATTGATTATCCCATACTTTTATTTAATATACAACTAACGAATGGGCTTTTTGTGATAGTCAAATCTATTACCGAGCGTGGGCTCGAAATGATTATTACCCCGAAGCGTAGCTGAGGGTAACTATACTGTTGTTACATGGCGGTGGAGGGTATAGTAAGCAAATAATTACCGTTGGTGAAGGTGATGGGACAAACTATCACTTCCGAGGCGATCTGGATGTAGCTAGCTTTTCCGAAGCGAAGCTGAGGAAAGATAGCGTATACATTCAGATCGCCGAGGAAGTGATAGTTTGCCATCGCCTGAAACCAAAAGGTGATTATTTGCTTTATATTCCACATCAATTATTTTGATCAAAAACGACCTATAAATAACACAAAGGGCTAAAAAGTTTGGAATATTGAGGCAATTGATCGAGTCTTTTATTTTAATTTCGTCAATCCTGCACCATGAACAAGATTTATGACTAAAAGTCAAAGACGCTTAAATACCATTGTCTATTAGGGGTAGCCGCGCGCAAACGTTGCGCATCAGCGCGCTACCTTTTCTGCGCACTAACGCGCGCACGCGTACTTGCGCTACATTCGCGCGCGAACAATTTAATATCTACACAGTGCAACGCACTATCTAGTGAGTCCATCGATAATGGGCAAAAACTATATTTCATCACGTGATTAACTTTTGGACCAATCGTAGAGCAAGATTCTTAGTATGTGGAATATAATAAGCAAATAATTACCCGTTGGTGAAGGTGATGGGACAAACCTATTACTTCCGAGGCGATCTGGATGTAGCTATCTTTCCGAAGCGAAGCTGAGGAAAAGATAGCTATACCATTCAGAATCGCCGAGGAAAGTGATAGTTGCCATCGCCTGAAACCAAAAGGTGATTATTGCTGTTATATTCCACATCAATTATTTTGATCACAAACGACCTATAACTAACACAAAGGGCTAAAAAAGTTTGGAATATTCCAGCAATTGATCGAGTCTTTTATTTTAATTTCGTCAATCCTGCACATGAACAAGATTTATGATTAAAAAGTTCAAAGACGCTTATACCATTGTCTATTAAAGCCGTAGCCAGCGCAGCCAAAACATACGCGCATCAAGGCAGCGCCTACCTTTGCCTGCGCACCTAACGCCGCGCTAACAGCGTCTATACTTGCGCGCGAACAATTGAATATCTACACAGTGCAACGCACTTTTCACCCATAACATATCTACACAGTGTAACGAACTTCTTCCATTCTCCCATCAATGATGGGCGATAACTATATTTCATCACGTGATTAACTTTTGACCAATCGTAGAGCACAGATTCTTACTATGTGGAATATAACACGGCGAATATTACATCCCGAGGGATTTTTAAATGCTATTGAGGGGAGAGTAAATAAGTCCCGAGACGAAGTCGAGGGACTTATTTTCTTCACGAAATATAATCCCGAGGGTAGGAATATTCCGGTGATTCTTCACGCGGACAACAAATTGTAACAACTGTTTTATCATCTGACTTCACGTTGCAGGGCGTCGTTGCTATAAGCCCTATACCCATGTGCTATCCAAAAATAGAACACGGCAGCGGCATGTATACTGTATTTACTTTAAGTCAGGCCTGATAATAATTAATTTTTTATCACAAGCCCGGTCACGTGATTGCGCGGGGATTGCGCAATGCGCTAAAACGATCTCATGAGGGATATAATGTATTTTAAAAACATTTTCTCACATAATTTATACACGGAGACGACAATTGAAACTATATTTTCATATTTAAACATTTCTTTTAATAGCTGATTATTCATACAAGTACTTATCATTAATGTTGTGTTATATGGATATCAAAATGATATGTGGAGTGTTATTAACACTGTGAAAATGTTTTGTGTATGAAGCTTTTTTAGGTGTGGTCAAGTTTCCAACATCATACATTGTGGGGGTCATTC